>BQNB010150651.1:0-16006 GCA_026074375.1 Tanacetum coccineum
TTGCAAACCTATTCCTAGTATCATGTTAACCCTTAATTCAACAAGTAAGCCTAATATAAAGCCTAACAGGATCTACACTACCTTCAACGCTACCAAAACTCGTGGATCATGCAACACGCAATAAAGATATCCACATAAACAATAATTCAACAGGAAACAATCAATAAAACTATAAGAATATCATAACAAGGCTAGCACTTAAGGTGCTTAGCCACTCATAATACATATAACATAAATCATAATGAAAGAATTTTTGGATTGAATGAACATTATAATCTTACAATCTGTGTGATGAATGATTAATACAAAAAATAAGCAAAAGCAATTTCTCCCTTGAACTAGTAATGAATGTGACCGAATTCCTTCTCCTACAGAAGCCCTAGACGATCCCTAGAACTTCTCTTGGTTGAATGATACGAATGTAGATAACATCAAATAGTTAATAAATTTTAGTATCAAAATCCCTATCAAAATGCTTGTAATTATTATGTAAATGCCTGGAAATGCTACTTAATCACTTTATATTTAGTTTAGATAAAGAACACTAGCATTGGAGCAAGAGACGCGTGATTTAGACGTGGAAAATAAGCCAAAGAAGAAACTCAAGGCCAGTTACGGTGTAACCTCCCCGCAGGAGTTACGTTGTAACCAATATTAATGAAGGAATGAGTCAACACCTCAGTTACGGCGTAAATGATCCATGATGCTTACGTCGTAACCAATATCGTTATGGAAGGATGACTTATCCTAGTCATTGTTACGGCGTAACATCAACGCTAGAGTTACGCCGTAACACAATTTAAACCTAGAGCATGGAAGTACACATGAGCATGGTTACGGCGTAACACATACATAATGGTTACGCCGTAACAGATTTGATACATATAAATAGAGCCCCCATTCAACACATTCGACATCAACCCTTCCACCACAATATCAAGGGGCGAACCAAGCTTCCATAACCCGAAGAATTCCACCAGAAGTCTAAGGGAGAAGTCATTTCACTTAATATTGTATTTAATCATTCATAAATGCATACTATAAGACTAATGATGATTCAATCTATGATTCCTTTCATTTATTCTTGCTGTGTTGTTACCATGAGCAGCTAAGCACTTCTAGTGCTAGTCTAGTTATGAATTTATGGTTGCTATAATTGAATGTTTGCCTATTTAATTATTGCTTTATTAGATATCCTTATAGTATATCATTGATCCCTGAGTTTTGGTAGTGTTGAGGGTGGTTTAGATCCTGTTAGTTTTGTTATTAGGCGGACTAGTTGAACACGGGGTTAGCAGGGTACTAGGGTAGGTTGGAATCTATCCCTAGTGTAGGAATTAACCAAATTACCTCCTCTATCGTATTAAACACTTAAAAAGCACATGAACTCTTTTAGAGAGGGTTTATAATCTATCTAGGTTATAGACAGGTCTTTAGTATAGTTGGAGGATTAATCACTGCAACTTGGATGCCCTGCCTTTGTGACTTGCAGGGGATTCGGGATCGTAGGAAGTATATGGCAGACCTCAAATGCTAACTCGGGTATGTTGATATTAGAACCATTTATAAAATAATACTTAGAAATTGCACAGGAAATACACAACATAACAATATTAATGAAATAACTAGGTTAGCACGCCTTTCTCCCTGATCACTTCTAGCTATTTACTTTTCATAATTTACTTTCTTGTTAAATTTCAAATCAATTCAGAACTATTTTCAAAATGTGACACAATCAAATTAAAACTAGTTAAACTTAGCTCTTGGGACGACCTCAGATTTACCAACTACCGCACTACATAAGACTGGGTTCTCTGCCGTTAGTGCGTGTAGACATCGATAGACGAGTTTTATAAATTTAAAACTTGCAAATTTAATTTAACAATTAATATGCATCAAGTTTTTGGCGTCGCTGCCGAGGAGCTAAAATTAGTTATAGTTTGATTTCTTGTATTCATTTATTTTATTTTAGTACTAAATTTTGTTGATTTTTCAGGAAACATGATGGGTGAAGTAGACATCGATACTCTCACCATAGAGCAATACCTAATGTTGACTCAAGGAAACCAGGCACCAGGCATGGTTAAAATTGAATTTGAAAGGATGATGGAAAAAGACATCGAGGAGATGACTATTTTCGAGTACATAGAGTATGAAGCAGAGATGAAAAGGCAATCTTGGAAGAATGCTCGATCCTATTTTCCAACAATATATGAAAATACAAATATCAACTCTTTTAACCATGATAAGAGTAGGGTTTTGGGTTATGCGCATCACTCTGACGATTCCAAGATCAATGCCTATTATGATTTATCGCCGTTACTCCCTTGCTTCAAACCTGTCCAACCACATACCGAAGATAGGTATGAACCCCTTAAAGAGGACACTGATTACATATCAAAAAACGAATCAGAAACAGGTGAACAGAGGATGATTAATGACACAGATAGCGATAAACCCTTTACACCTAAACCTCAAACTAAAGATGGAGAATTAAGCTCTGACAAAGACCTGGATGAATGGTTAAAAACATAAATGGAAAAACACATGTGTGGGTAAGATAAAAAGAACGAGGAGGACGAACTGATCGTCATTCTCAAATCACTAGTTGGCGAATGCAAGGCGGTTCACACCATAAGGGTGCTCAAATAGAAACATCTTCACATGGGACTAACGAAGTCCAAGGGGTGTCTTTTGTTGCGAATGATTACATTAAAAATGAAGAAGGGGTCATCTCAGGAGCCTTACCGTGCCAGCTACCGCCTAAAGAATTGAACCCAATGAGTTTCACTCTTCCTTGCACCATTGGTAGTCTTAATTTGTATGTTATGGCTGATATAGGAGCTAGTGTTAATGTCATGCCTAAATCAATGTTTGAATATTTGGAACTAGCTAACCTTAAGGAAACCAACATGGTGGTCGAGATGGTTGATATGACGAAAAAACCCGTTAAGAATAGTAGAAAACATCTTGGTAAAAATCAATAAGTTCCTATTTCCTTCTGATTTTGTAATTATTGACATGAAAGGGGAACCTAGTGAAACCATGATTCTAGGTAGGCCATTTTTAGCAACCATACATGCTCAGATTGACGTTTTTAATAGAGAAATTTCATTAGGAATCGGAAAAGATTGAGTGTTGTTTGATATGGATGGAGGTGTATATCACTCTAAAATTCCCGTTGAAAATTTTTACATGGCAAACTCTGTTCAAGAAGAAGAGTATTTTAATCCCCTCGAAATAGAAGATGATGTATTTTCCTATGAATCAATCCCCTACAAGTTTACTATTTGAGCAGTGCACTTAATCTTGTGATAATTAAAGCGTAGACACCCTTGATTCAGATGATAATATGCAGGAACTTGAAGATAAACATGAGGATATGGTGCGAGGCCCGAACTTAGAAAGAATAATATCGAGATGGCATGTGTGTAAACTTGTTCGGGTGTTTTATGATAATGAATGTGGAAGGGATTACGGAATGTGGCCTACATGTAATCCTAATTTAAGTTTTTGTAGTAGATACGATGCTATTTATGGAAAAGATGAAAATGGAATGCTCGAACAATGGATGTGCTTTCGGGATCATGAAAGACAAAGTGTTGGAGGAAATCGTATGATATTTGCTGACTTCCTTAAGGTAAGATATGGGAATAAGAGTATCATCGATACAACTCATGAAAGGCGGTACTACGAGTGGGTTGCACAAAATAGCGAGTTTAATGATAGCGGTATCTCACATGAAGCAGCCATGTATGATAACTCGTGCAAGTATCACCATGAGTACCCACACTCACACTTTCGTAAAAAAGTAAAGGCATGCCAAAACCATGAGATCCCGCATTTAATGAGGGACACACAAACATCAAGACACCCATAAGTCACACAAGCACCTCTCGAAACTTAACTCATAAGAAGAACACTGACAAAATTCATTAGGAGAACCAATTTTGAACATAAAAACATACTTCCCTGACTTCCCACAACCACAACTTAGAAAACCACGGCCTAGGGACTATTCATTCGAAGAATGGTTAAGAATTAAGTTGGGACACACAAATGTCAGTAAGTCTATTCGGAATGAAGTACCTAACGAATGGGTAAAAGATAGTTTGATGTTGACTATGGTAAAAGCATGACGACCTATATTCAAGAATGTTTGATGAATACAAGGAGGTATTTGACAACAAAATTAAACAGTTGGCAAATGAGTATGATTTAAGAATAGGGAAAAAAGGGTATGCCATGGATGATGTATGGGAAAAATGTGAAAAATATCATGGCGGTACAGTACACCCATGGCATGACGAAGGATTCGAGTAAGAAGAGCAGTGGGAGAGTGGTATTGAAAAGACAGACTATGAACCACCTTTTGTTGATATTGAAACCTTTGAAATCAAGAGGTACTCTTTTAAGGGAGGAAGAGCTTCGTCTGCATAAACAAACAGTTAGATGGTACCTTGCCCTTTGGAAGAGTAAACGGATCAAGATTCATAGGAATGATTAGGAATGAGATGAACGAAGAAGGATATACCCGAAGAACGATGTAGCTTTGTCTTGAGTCTAACTTAAAGACTCGTTAATAAACAAAAGTGCTTATCGGGAGACAACTCGTCTTTTATTAATAGAACTCATTTAATTTTCTGCATATTAGTTGGTTTGTATGTTCCTTACTTAGTTTTGCAGGTTCTCTCAGCAAGGAAATGGAATTTGAGGTCTAATCAACTCGTATTTATGTGGCGAAAATGATTCTGTATGGGAGTAACCTCTTTTGTTACGCTGTAACAAACATGGTTACTACATAACCCTTTCTTTGGTTACGCCTTAACTGGTTATAACTAAAAAAAATTAAATTTATTTTTCCACATGATTACGCCGTAACCCAACTCTTGGTTACGCCGTAACCTCCTTCTAAAAACCTTAATTAAGTTCGAAACTTTTGCTAAACCATGTATAATTAAATGAACTTTGTGGGTACGTTCTCTAGAAACCCTCACGAGACTTCACTCGTCCACTGGGGCCACCAAGTGGTTTAAAAGGCTTGTTGCATACGCTAAATGCAACTGTGATTCTTACGAAAGTGAGTTAGGTTTTCCTGTATAATTTTATTTTGAACATTTAATGCATGTAGTTTGTTTAGTGATTTCAGGGGATACGAATTTGCTCAGGGTACGCTTGTCAAGAGTTCAGCTCTTGTCATTATCATTTGGAGTATAGAGCAACGCTCAGGGGAGTCTTTTGTTCTAATTAACTCTTATCTTTGAATTTCATTTCCTTAATTCTACAATAGGGACATTGTACAAACCAAGTGGGGGAATGGGAGTAAATTACCACTTGACCTATATTTGCCTTTCATTTTCTAGTTTTTTTTGAAAAATTATGCCAATTTTAAATTTTTTTTACATGTTTTTCTTACTGAACTAGAATAAATCTGTGTCGAGCGCACTATTACCTTTATTTCAATTGGTGAGGTTAAGACTAATGATTTTGTTTTCATCTATTATACAAAAATCCACCAAAAATATAAGTGTGTCGGTAGTATTGTAGACTTTAGAACTTGGCGTGTACATCATTTCGAGACCTAATTGATTAGCAGGAATAGATTGTTCAATAAGGCAACACTTAGGAATTTACCCCCAAACTGCCTATATGTGTGTATTTATTGACTTGTTACACTGACTTGTCGACCTCCAGTGTAAAACCCCTTGTTGCACTCATTTTTAGTATAGATTTTTTCAATAAGGACAAATCATCTTAGGAAGAATGTTACCGCCTAAACATCTATAAGAGTGTATTTATTGACTTGTTACACTGCCTTGTCGACCTGCACTGAGATAAAACCTCCATGTTGCTACACACATTTATAGATAATGGAGAAACGCTCGCAAATATCACTCCTCTGTTTCACTTTATGCATATGTTTTCACTCCGAATTTGTTAAATGTATCATTATCACCATTTCTCGCTTAGCCAGACCCTTGTAGTGCTGATAATTTCTCGAGTGTGTTAAAACTCTTGGCTACTATAAGACAATTGGGTATCGGGGAAATAGGTTCAGTAAAATTATAGCGCGTTTCGTAAGCAAGACCTATCATAGTTCGAGCTAAAAAAAGACCCCAGTGGTAAAACAAAACATTCGATATTGTCAATCTCCAGTGAGGTGGTATATATGCATGTTGGTTAACCATATGCTAAGGTTGTACTAAAAAAAGAAAAATATATAACCTCTTAGGCACAGCATTAGTGTTACCATGTTTATAAAACCAACCAAGTTTATTAAAAATATGAAGAGAGGTGTCATACTATAAGCCATCTGTAGGCTCGACTATATTAGTAAAAGGTTTGATAGTGGTGCTAAAACACACGCTCATAATTACGACCGTAAAATGTCAAAAAAGTCATAACAAAATAACCATAGAAAATATTAGCCTTGTTTTCAACCCAATTTGTTAAATGTATCATTTCACCATTTCTCCTTAGCCAACCCTGTAGTCTATATTTTCTCTGTGTTGAAATCTCTGGCTACTTAAGTATATGGTTCGGGGAAATAGGTTCAGAAATTTTGCGTGTTCGTGCAAGACCTATCATTGTTGATCTATAAAGACCCCCTGTATCATTACTTTCGATATTGTTCATCTCAAGTGAGGGGATATGTGCATTGTATTTACCATATGCTAAAGGGGTACTAAAAAAAGAAAAATATAAACCTCTATAGCATATGCATGTTGGTTACATGTTATAAAACCAACAAGTTGTTAAAAATATGAAGATGGTGCAAATATAAGCCATCTGTGTGCTCAAGATATAGAAATGGTGTGATGTGTGCTTAAACACACATCATTTATACCCCGTAAAATGCTATAAATCAGACTAATAACCATAAAATATGAGTAATTATATTGCAAATATGTTATTATTTTGTTATTATGTCTTGCAGGTACAAAGGATTAAAAACAAAGCAAAAACGGTAATTTTCGAGTATCTTTCGACGACGTTTTCACGTTTATCAATATTCAAACGAACCCGGAAAATTCCCAGAGCACTCTATTGGAAAGAGCACGAAATTACGAGTCTATCGGTACGAGGTTGCAGTGGCGGCTGGCCACTTAGAGACTGACACATGGCGGCGGCTGACGGTTGTACAAGGTACGAGGTGCAGTGCACGTGATCCGTGGGAATTTATGGCAAATGATTGCCAATGATTGGCTGTCATAATGTGGCATTGGATCCAAGCTGAAATGATTGGCTAGCATTAAATGGAAGGTGCTAGAGGCTTGGCGAAATAACTAAAATACCCTTGTGGGTTGGGCTATTAATACAAATCCTCACCAGACGCATGGGGAATTCCTTTTCATTGTTTTCTCTCATTTTCACATAGTATAATTTAGGTAGGTTAGATTTAGGAGTAGAATAGTTGTAGCTTAGATTTGCTTATTGTAAAAGCTTATTGGATCTTATTGTATTAGCTTATTTTTATGAATGAATATGCTTTTTATTAAGGTTGGTTTTTATTAATTTTGATTTACTTTTTGTTTATTTTTTTATGCTTATTCTTCTACTCCTTCTCTTTTGCTTATTTCCAAATAAGCTCTCTCTTATAGCTTATTTTTTGATCCGATCTCTTAAGCTTATATTCTAATAAGCTACTTCCATAGCTTATTTAGACTAGCTTGTGTTATATTGTTTTCAATTTAAAGCTTTTAGAGTAAGCTTATTTTAGTTTATTTTCGATTGCTTATTTTTCTAGCTTATTATTTTTAGATCCAATCCTTAAATATACCCATCTCTCGTTTACTTTTCGGAGTTGAACACCTTAGTTTCGGGTGGATTTAGATCTAAAGTTTTCATTTTTATTAGCTTATTGTCTTTAGATTAATTAGTAGCTTATTATTATCTTGTTCATCTTAACTTTGATTGTTTTAATGTTGATGAAATCGATCCAACAATTAGGCGAGGAGCTTATGGGTCTTATAAGCTTATTTTACTACTAAAGTTTTAAGCTTTTTAAGGTTTTACTTAGCTAATTGGTGAATAAAGCTCTTAACTTTACTAGCTAATTAGTTATATAAAAATTAATAAAGTTTTAATCTTTAGTGTTTAATTAAGTTTATAAGATCGGATGGTTTAAATTCGTCTCTATTTTCTTCAATCGGGTTCTTCTTTCTTTTTCTTTTCTCTCATTAGTAGTTGTAGTTTATTTTTAGTTTAAAAATATTTATGCTTGTTAATTAGATTGTTATTGCTAGCTTAATTAATATGCTTAGTGAGTAGTTTATTTAAGCTTGTTAAGTGATTGTGATTAGTGAGATAAGTGTCGATTTAAGGGATTATTGATTAATAGCTTTCGAATTATTTAGATTTCTTATTTGATTATTTCGAAGTGTAAAATCCGAAGAAATAATCAAACATCAAATCTAGTAATTAATACCTTTATAAGAAATTATTTTCAAAATAAACCAACGTTGTGAGAAAATAATATTTTTATGGGTAGTAATTCGTCATTAAAAAAACTTTAATTCACACTTAAGGATCTTTTCATGTCACTTAGCAAGCATATTCTTCTTATATATCTTTTTGATCATTTAGGTTAATCGTTTATATTTGTTTATGCTAGTTTAGTTATGATAATTAGTGAGTAGTTTTATTATGCTTGTTAAGTGAGTAGTGTTTGGTGAATTAAGTGTGGAAATAAAAAGTGATTATTGATTAATAATTTTGGATTATTTATATTAGTGTTTTAGTTATTCGAACGGGCAAAATCCGTAAGAGTAATTAGGCATTAATCTAGTAATTAATATCTTGATAAAAAATATTTTCAATAAAAACCAACGTTGTGAGAAGATAATTATTTAGACGGGTGTTGATTCATCGATAAGAAACTTACTTACACACTTAAGGATCCGAACACCTTACTTGACAATCATATCCGTTTTATAAATATCTTAGATCTATTTGCTTTGCTTATTATTATTTAGTATTAATTTAGTTTATTATTTTAATTAGTATAAATACCAAAATCAAAACAAAAAGATCATCAAGCATCAAACGAAAAACATTAACGTGAATCTCATTTCAATTCTCGCCGTGGATACGACATCCGGAATATTAACTATTGCTTTTCCTAAAGTAATTTTTGTATCAAACGGGAAATACTATATATATATTACTACGACACGCTTTTGACGTTTATCATGGTGCAACTATAAATCTGTATGATTGTGAAGGTTGGGCTAGTAGCCTATTATTTTTGATCAGATTCTCGTACTTGGATACTTGGACTTATGGATGGACAGTAGCCGGTTATGACAACCTTAGATTATTTTAGACTATTTGTTTTGTGTATTTTTTTTCAACACCAATTAAATGTGTATCCCATGTCTTATTCTACCCTTTGCAAATAATTTTGACCTTTAGCCTGCTCGAGTTAAGGAAAGAGCAATCACATGTGTCTCGTCCATTGATTTGGCCGAGCATGTGTGATTTTGTCGCCTTTTCTGGATCAGTGGTATCAGAAAGAATCAAACACCTGTTTAAACCTGTGTGTCACCCATGTTGCCTTTAAGAGCTGTTTAGACCATAATTCTAACTGGTGCAGATTTGTATACTTTTCAAGCCTATGATAAAATACATGTTATGACAGTGTAGTTGAGAGATCACCCCGAGATTGAAAAACTTAGACTAGTTAGACTAGTATAGATGCCTTAGTTGAATATTTGATCCCCTTTCGTGAGGTGTTTCGCTTATATGATGGTTTATTCTAACGATAATAAATTATACAGAATTCATTCTACTAAGTTAAATATAAGAAATCTTTTTATAAAATACGTCAAAAAGTGTGTTCACGTTGATTGTCAAGCAGAAATCTAATTGGGAGGATATTTGTATAACATCAAATAGTTAATTACTAATTTAATAGTACAAAATCCCTTATCAAAATGCATGTAATTTAATGTATAAATGCGAGAAATGCTACTTAATAACTATAGTGATTTAGTTTTAGCAAGAAAGAACACAACTAATGGAGGCAATAGACAGAACGGGATTAGAAAGGTGAAACAAGCAAAAGAAAAACTCAAGTCCAGTTTTAGCGCGTAACCTCCCCTACAGGTAGTTCTACGCCGTAACCATGCGATTAATAAAAGGTAATGAGTCCCAACACCTAATATTACAGGCGTACATTAATCTTCCATTGCATGACTTACATCTGTTAACCAACATCGATTAAGGAAGGAAGACTTATCTAGACCAATGTTACGGCGTAACATCCACGCTAGGAGTTAACGTCCAGCAAAAACACAATTTATAACTGGAGCATGGAAGTACACAATCACATGGATACTTGCATAACGATCATGTGAATGACGATAAATTTAAACCCTTTGTATAATAATAAATATATAGATAAATACATGTAAATAGAATAAGAGTTGAAAAATATACAGTGATAAAGAATTGCCAAAAGATTTAAAAAGAAAATACAAATTGGACGCGAAATGGTAAATTTCCACAAATCTGCCCGGGACTTTTTCCGCCAATGAATGCGTGGAATTTGAGTAATCGGTTACGTTCGTAGATCGAGTTGTTTGAATGAGTCATAGGATACTCTTAATTTATTTATTTTGATATTGTGTTATTTTCTGATTCTACTTAAATGCATAAGCAACAGACAAGTAAATAAAACCCTAAAACGAAATGCACTTAATTTTGTAAACCCTAAAAAAAACAAGATCTGGTGAATCAAACCCAGTTATTTTAAAAAACAAAATTATGATAAGATTTACACCACCTACGGATGCAAATTAATTTCCTAGGTGCATAAATGATGAAATAAATTATATTATTTAAAAGAATATATAGTTGTTTAGAATGTTTTTAATATTTTTATAGACATAAAAACTGTTTTTAAAAAGTAAAAATCAATAAAAAGAAAAATTAATTAAAAATACTAAACGAATTTGGAAAAATCTAAAAAATTAAGGAAAAGTTCTTTGGACAGTACTGAATCTAAGAAAATTAAAATGGGTTAACCAGCTTATCGAAATAAGCTGGAAATAAGCAAACATGGCTTATGGGCTTATTGGGCTAAAAAGACTATAAAGAATAGATTTTGCAAAACAAAACCAGATGGCCCTATCTGGTGTTGTGGTTAGTGTGTGTTGTGTTTGGGACGAGTGTGTGGTAAAGGGGAGGTCACAGGGTCGAATCATGTGGCCAACCTTTTTGGAATTTTTTTTTTTAATTTTTCTTTTTGAGACTTGTAAAACACACTAAAATAAACAACTTTAAAAAAGTGACTTTTTGTAAATCTTAAAAATAAGCTGGCAATAAGCCAAAGAAAATTGACAGAATTGATTTTTTAACTAAGTTACACTAAGCGCTAAACTGGTAAGCTTTTAAAAACTTAATAAGCAAATGAAATGACTAAATAAGTTAAAACAAATACGCTTCTACACCTAATAAGCAAATGGAAACAAGAATAAGCAAAGAAAATAAGCAACAAAGCTATAAAAAGCAAATAAGCCAAATGGCTAAATCTGTCAATCAAAACAGCCAATGAGGCACTTTTGGGCTTATTTTTAAGCCCTTAAGTGGATCCTTATGACAATTAAAGTTAAATGACAATATTTAAAGAAAACTTAAAATTTCATTAACTTAAGAAAAATTACAATGCTTGAAAATTAAATGACAATAATTTAAATGACAAGTAAATTAAATTGCAGTATTAAAAATGGTCTAATTTTGTTCTCACAAGACTTGACTTAACAAAATTCGACAAAGGAAAATAAGCTACACTAGCCTATATTTATACTAAAAGTCTTCAAGCTTGGTCTTCACTTGTTGTGATTTTTCACTGAGTGAGTTTGCAGTTGTGTTTGTTGTGTGAGAGAGGTCAAAAGCTCAATCTCAGCCATTAATCTTTCTTTGAGCCCAAGTTCTATCATCATAGCCTTAGATTTTCCTTGTCCAATAAAACGTTGAGGGATTGCCAACATGGCAAATGCCCATGTGAGGTAGTGGGGTTAAGGTGGGTGTGACTGAGAGTGATGTTTTATTTGTAGGAACAGAGTCGAGGTGAATATGACAGGGGAGAAGGAACAAGGTATTTGGCGGGAAAGTTTGGTTTAGGTTAAACTGGGTTTAAGTTTGTGGGGTTGGCAGGTTTAGTCCCTGATTTTGTATATTGTTATTGCAACCATCGTCCTTGTGGTGTAATAAGTTTAAAGGGGTTGGCAAGAAAGGCCCCTCAAGTTGTATAGTTTTATTGCAGTCATAGTCCTTGGGGACTAACGACAGTTAACAGTCAAGGGTTTAGAGCTAATGGCAGTTAAAAGGGATTGGGCCTAGGTTTTAATTGTTGGGCCTTTTTATGATTAAGATTATTTTGGACCATATTCGTTGTATTGGTCTTCATATAAATGCTTAATGGGCTGCCCCGGCCCATTAGATGGGTAAGGGTGGGCCCATTAAGTATTTCTTCGGTTACGGCTTATGTTTTGACCTTTGACTTTGTCGGGGTTGACTTTGACTTTGATTTTGACTTTCACGCTTTTCCATTCCGTGCTCGGTTTTGTCCGTTTTGACTTGATTTTTCATCCTTTTTGTCGGATATCCGTTTCCTGCACAATATAAGTAAAAACATAAAAATACAATGTATTTTTGGTACGTTTTTAGTCATTTAAGTCCGGTTTTAATGAAAAATGGTATGTGTAATTAAGCACATATCAAAATCCCCCATACTAAACTATTGTCGTGTCCTCACGCAATGCTATAAGTAAACACTTAAGAAAACTAAGTCCCTTAATCCCCCTCGAAAAGTAGCTAATTGTTCATCAAGGGGAATGAAAGAATCAAAAGCTTAGAAAAGCCCCGTTTTGACCATTTTTAAATATTTACACTTATTCACACACATATTTTTGTATTTTTCCTTTTTCTCATTTTTTGTTCTTTTCTTTTTAAGCAACTAACTAACATGTTTGTCTTTCATTATTTTATAACTTTTAGGGATCATAGAACAAGAAACATTTCAATCCTAAAATGCCTCCAAAAAGATAAATTCATCGTTTCTGACTTTTCACTTATTCCAAACCAAGCTCAAAACGAAATCACCCTTAAATATAAGTTAAGATGCTAACACTAATCATATTTATAACTTGTGAACTTTTCACTCCCGACAATTATTATATATGAGGTGAGTGTCCTATTTCGAATTTTAACCATGGATCAACGTTTTGCAAAATTCTATGCTTCACGTTCCACCCGATAATAATGAGTTTGAAGGCGAGATCATCCCATGTAGTGACTTTCGTCTCGACACATCCCAACCTTGCGGCTAAGTGACCTGGCTTTTGACACCCCACAGAGACTAGTATCGAGACTCACGGACCTTCGGTTTCAAAAACTCTTAGGTTTCCCGTTTATACATAACTTATTTAAAATAACCACAACTTAAAATGAACAAGTCTTAGTTCGAAAGCATATTTAAATTTAAGAAAAAGAGATTTTCCCTATATTTATTAAATCACACACTTAACATTAACATTGCCATAATTGAAATCCGCGACCTTTTAAAAGGCTGCAACATCGGTTGTGAGCCGGCAAGATGCAGCAAACTTTTATCAGTCTCGGATTATTATTCTTACTATGGGCTTTCTTTAGAAGGCTGCAACATCGGTTGTGAGCCGGCAAGATGCAACAAACTTTTGTCAGCCCACAGTTTAATATTATTACTCATCATTCTTTTTTCATTTTTTCATCATTTTTCATTTCATTTTTATTTTACACTCTATTTCACGATATATAGAGAAAACTTCTTTTTGGAAAATTTAAGTATAAATTTGAACTAAGACTAAAATTATTGCTATCGACTACATTTCAAATTCAAAAATTGTTGATTTAAGTTTAATTTTCAAAAATAGAACGTATTATTAGTCTGATTAGGAGCTTATGGGAGAAAAAGCCACAAATTACACACATGAGCTTGTAAGATTTCCAAATAATCCTTGTTTAGCATCTAACTCACACTTAACTCTATCATTTTCCGTCATTCGCGAATTTCCGCGAATGCTTAGTCTAAAAGTTAAGGAACAAGCTAGAGCTCAACACGCTCGATCGAGCCAAAATTTATTCTTATTCTACCCAACAGGAAAGTCAAAATTGTGACAAAACACTTATTTTGTTTTTGAAGGCACAATCAAATCGATAGATCCCCCCATACTAGAACTGAACATTGTCCTCAATGTTAACATTGTCCTCAATGTTTTAAGAAGGGTCTCTACGTAAATCCTAAGCCGTTTATTAAGTATGCTTAAAGATAAACGTTAGTCGATAAGATTTGGATATTGGATTCCCATAATGAAGCTGAGGATGTGAAGCTCGAGTGAACGATAGACAAAACCACGAGCACGAGATGCTTCAAAAATCCGGGCAATCCTGGACAATAACACAAAACACAAAACACGAGAAAGGTATAGGTGAGTCTCCTCACAAAACACTTATATAATTATATAAGGATAAGCATGGGTTGCCATCCACGAAGCGCTTTATTTTTGTTAACCGAGTCTTGAGCCTGACTCGATCCCCCATACTTGAGCTGGTCAAGGAGGATAAAAATGGAGATGACGAACACCCAAATTAGGAGTGTTCTCTCCATGAATCAACATCGGGCTTCTATGATGAAAAAGCTTGGAAGCTTTAAAGCCCCGATGTGAAGAAGGAGGAGATTTCTCCTTTGAAGCAAGAACACCGTGATTGAAAACTTTGTCTTCATTTTCGGATGAAAATGGAAGTAAAGTATCAATCACGGGGGAAAGAGTAGCAAGAGATCTCGTGGATTCGACTTCGATGCATATCCCTGGATCGTAAATCTTGTTTCTATCTCCGGAAGGAGAAGAAACATCATGATCGGATCCGAGATCATTATGAGAAGAAATGAAGTCGAAATCTATATGAAGGTTGGGATGGGTGGGCAAACTATTTGGCACATCAACGGGGATGTCTTCCACCACATCAATGGTTGAATCTCCCGAATCGGGATAATCAACATGAAATGATTCGAACTCGGGAAGGGAAGTAGAATTATCGTCAACTTCCGAGTCGTAATCATCACTCTCAATACCCGGTGGTATTGATCCATCCGAAGCAAGAAAAACATCGATCTCCTCCATGAGAGAGTCACTATCCTCGATGGGGATAGGAGATGGAGAGAAAGACTCGATAGAATTTTCCACATTAAGCTCTTCCGGAGGGCGAGGAGATGAGTTGTCATAAAGCAATCTCTCAACTAGATGAATTTCACCCTCCGGATCAAGGTTGTCATCATCAATTCCTGGTGGAATTGATTTGAGAAGAGTGAGTTCACCGGCGAACTCATCTAGAAGAGAATCAATCTTAGAAGAAGAATCAATCGAAGTATTTCGATTAAGAAAAGATTCTATAAGATTGGATTCAGCATAAAAGGAATCAATTATCGGGGGAATTGAAGTGACACTTTCTAACACCTCATTTTGAATTAGGTTTACCTCGGTAGAAACGATTTCTTCATCAAGATCAAAAAGAGGATTAGAGAAAAATTTAAAATTCTCCATTGGAACGTCCTCCTCGGAAAATGACTCATCATCACTTGAGGTACAATCATCATCGATATCGAAGAGAGGGTTAGAGAAAGTAACAAGATGACTCTTGGGAAAATCATCACAAACGGGCAAACCACACACACCGTCGGAAGCATCCTCGGACTCACTTGTGGTTAGGTTAAGGTCTTTAACACTAGACTCATTTTCTTCGTCCGATTCCGTTTCCGGAATAGTGTCAAGATGCTCATCCTCCATTATGAGAGAGTTCGTAATCGGAAGGTCTGGTGTGATTGCAACAGGGGAATTCTTATAATATTCCCTCACTTAAATAGTATACTCCTCGTCGTCATCATTGTAACATTTCTCTTTTTCATGTCATTGTACGACATTTATTATTAGTCACTATTTATTTTAGTCCGATACGCGTTTACTTT
>BQNB010150652.1:0-16005 GCA_026074375.1 Tanacetum coccineum
ATTGGAATGGTTTAAGATGGATAGCTAGTATCCAAATTTGTTTATTATTTTTTTTAACTAATTCGATAGGAATCGAATTAATGAATGTTTTTTTTGTATTTTTATTTAGACAAAAATAGCAAAGTAACTTCCAAAGGAAGGGTCTTCAAAACTCTACTTCAACGAATATTCTTCAAAAATCGTTCACGTCTTCCCCGGCAACGGCGCCAAAATTGATTCGGTGATAAGTATAGTATATATCTCTATAGTGCAAATTTTCACCAACCAAGATACCGTAAGTAATTAATCACTTAGGAAAGTAATTAATACACGGGTCGTAAATTCCTCGAAGAAGTCGTGAATTGAGATTTGGTGATAATTCGGATTCGAGTTAAGAATGGTCAAGGATTTTTGAATTTTGAATTATACTACAAATATAATAGAACAATTATACTATAGAAACGATTAAAGAAACTAAAATCAACTAACTAGCACGGAAATTTAACAAATGTGAATTGAAAATGCGAGCTAAAACTAAAATTTAAAATCTAAAGCTCAAATTTTGACAAATTTAATACCTAAAAATCACAAATTTAAAAAGAAAATTTTAGGAAAAAGAATTAGAATTTTTTAACTATTTTTCTATTTTTTATGATTTTTTAAAGAGAAATGAATTAACAAAAATAAACTTTTTCTAAAAATTAACACTAAAATTCTACTTTTATTTTTCAAAAATACTATATTTAAAAAGTAAATTTTCGCAAAAAGAATTAGATTTTTTCAGCTATTTTTCTATTTTTTATGATTTATTTAAGAAAAAGAAATTCCCTAGAATCTATTTTAATTCCTAGAAATTACAAATTTAATTGGAAAAATTAGGAAAAATGGTTTTTAACAACTAAAAAGGTGCAGAAAACTAGTGGAACAAAAATGCCCAAATTTTATAACCTAATTGAATTCTAATTTTATCAATTAAAATCCTAAACCTAATTTTATTAAACTAAATTCAAAAATAATAAAACTATTTTATTTATCCTAAAAAGACAGGGTAGAAAATGTAATAAAAGAAAGTAAAGGGTAGGCGGGAAAACTAACTAGAATTTACACTCTAGTTAAAACAGATAACCTTGAACTATTGAAAAATTACCAAATAAACCCTACGACTCAGCTTATTTAAAAAGTGAAATTAAGCAAAAACTTAAAACTACAAAGTTGTTAATGAGCTTATTCTCTACAACTTTAACAAAGGCACTTTTGACTTTTAACAACAGAATAAGCTAGAAATTAAGCATTTAGAACTGCTTTACAGAAACTAGGTGTTTACTAGCTTTTTCACACTTTGGCTTATTTCTAGCTTATTTCTAACTGAAAATGAAAACCAAAAGAAGATAAATGGAGCTCAAGATGTGTACTAGGGATATCTAACAAAAAAAATAAGCTGAAAGCTAACAATCTTAATGAGAAATTTGAATTTGAAAAGTGTAAGGTTCAACTTATAACTGTTTTTAATCTTTTTCTAATAAGCTATCTATTTCAAAAATGAATCCTAGAAGCTGAAATTTTACAAATAAGCTATAAATAAGCTAAACTATAGACCTTGAATAAACCTAGATAAAAGGTTTTTAACAATTACAACTAGAAATGAAAACTCTAGAAGAAATAAGCTATTAAGCTAAACAGCTGCTATTCTACTTTTGCAGGTTTGAATAAGCTATATTAAAAGCTTAAAAATGAAAATTAAATGATGACTTTTAAAAAACTAATAGAGTACTAACAGATTGCTTAATTCTAACTTCTAATTCCTAATGATAAATGCTAAAATTAGACTAGAAAATGATGAGCAACAAGTAATTCTTACTGAGTTAAACCTGCAAATGCTGATATGATTGACAAAATCCTAAGTGCAGGCTATAATCTAAAATGAGAACTAATGAACTCACTTACTAAGTTTATCTAAACCTGCTTTAAACAATGTTGAACACTAGAAAGCTTGTAAATCTCTTTAAGCTAAAATCACTTCAATCTCTAAAGTGCCCTGGTGCTAAGATCAACTTTTTGACATTAAAATCTTTGACAATCTACAAACTAACTTTCAAAACTTGTTTAAAACTTGTTAATACTACTTAACACAACTGACCTATGTGAATTTACCAACTAACCTTGACTTTAACAGTCAATTTCACCTCAATCCAAAACACTCCTTTATTTTTTTTTTTTTTTTGTTTTTTTAAAAGAAAAAAAAAAAAAAAAAAAGGGAAAAAAAAAACCCCCCCTAAAAGGGCCGCCACCCCCCCCCCCCATTTTGGTTTTTCCCCCAAAACTAAGATGAACTCAAAATCTATTTTAATACTAAAACCATGACTAAAACCTTATCTAGACAAAACTAATACTAATCTAATTAAGCTAAATGACCACTAAAAACAACAGCTTATTAGTAGTAATAAGCTAGTTACTCTCCTAGCTTAATAACACTAAATGACAGAATTTAACTAAATTGAACCTTAATGATTCTAACTAATACAGCTTAAAGACATTTTAAATCTTTAAACTAACTAAACAATGTGAACAGGATTAAACACAAAGAAAACAAAGGAATAAGCAATATGAATTAAGCTAAGTAAATTCTAAAATGAAATCTAGAATATTTTTTTTGTTGTCTCAGTCACTAGCCACTCTTGTTGAGTGAGTGGCTTAAAAACACAATCCTAATTGGCACCTTGCCTCTATACCTTGAGCTTAAAGCTCAATAAGCTATATGTAGCTTATTCTTCCAAATAGCTTCCAATTTGAATTTAATTGAACTCAAATGACCATATTTGAACATTATTAGACAAAAACAGAATGTAGAAAGCTTTTAGTAATGTTTGAACAAATTGAGAATTAGAGAAAACAAAATAAGCTACAATGAGCTTATTACAAGCTTATAAGCTAGAAACAGCTTATTACATGAAATTTTAAACACAATCACAATTGAACTTGTTTTATTAATGAAAAAGGGAGAGTACAAGTGTAGTAACAAGAAGCACAACTAAAATTGAAAGGATTTAACAAGAACTTATTTCGACTGAAATGAACAGTGACTAAAGAGAAAATTACAAGAATAAAATTGAACTCTAAAAAAAACTAAAACTAACTAACTCTTTTCTGAATGCTTGAACTTCTTATTTATAGAGAGAATCCATGAGAGGATGTAAGCTTCACTCATTCTAAGCCATTGGATCTTAACTGTTTGAATGCAAGCCGTTGATCTTGAGTTGTGAGGTGTTCGGACCAATCAAGGGATGCCACGTAAGCGCAATGATGTGGAGGTGGTGTAAATACGAGGTTGAATGAGGTGTAGAGGAGCGGGGAAGGTTTTTGGGGAAGATTGGGTTTTATCGAATTTTGGCGGGAAAATTCGTTGGGTGGTGGTTAGACGAAGAGGTAAGCCGCGTGTTATTTTGAAACTTTGAGATATATGCAAAAACAGTCCCTGCGTTTCTTATTCTTCTTTTTCCTCTTTATAAAGCAACTTTCTTCTTTAGCAACTTTGGTCCCTTGAATAGAAACTTCCAAATGAACCCTTAAACTTTGAAAACTTGTCATTCTTGATCCTTTGACTTTCATTTGGGTTTTGACTTTCTTTCCTTGTTGTCGGGCTGATCCGGCTTTTGAGATTAGCCTTCATTCATCACTTGTACTTGTCTCTTCCGTTTCTTGTCGGTTTTTGACTGTTTTTGCTTCCTTTTATCTTTAATATCCTTTCCTGCACGTTAAAACACAAAAGCACACATTTTTCTATTCTTTTGGCATTTTCTTGGCTTTTATTTGGCAAAATCCCGGGTATTTAATATATACAATTAAGCACTTATCAAGGGCCCACAAGTCTATAAATTAGACTCAAAAACCTTTCCGCAGGAAAACCTCGAATTTAGACCATTTACGAATTTGGATTTACAAGCTTGGGAAGTTGGGTAAATTCAAAATTTTGGAATAAACATGTTGTTTTGACTTAAAAATAATGTGTGTGCACTTTTAGTAGGACTTATAAGAAATAAAAAAAATATAGGTTTTGGGATTTATTAATTCAGTCTTAGTCATTTCATTTTGGGTCAATCATATTTTATAAAACCTTAAGTTCAATGCCATAATTTTTACGGAGAATATTTTATAAACCTTACTTATTTTCATGTGTTACATATTACTTTATTTTCTAAAGTTGCGTCATTATTTCTAGGTTGTTCCTATGATTTCTTATTTCTTCTTGACGTAGTTTACGTTAATCCATATCATATCGTTATCAAGGTGCGTTCATAGCCCCTTTTCTTTTTACTGGTTTTACAAACTCCACGGGGGAGATACATGCTACTTTACTCATTTTTATGTTTTGATGCAAGTACTAAAACTGTATGCTATGCCTGAATATTATTTCCTAAGTACCACACTACCATTTAAGTCCCTTTTATCATGAGCCGTTAATTGCTATTGTAGTGAACATGAGTGTTGTGAATAGATCTATTGGGACTGACAATCCCCGTCTGGGTACGCAACAACTAATACCAACCAACAGACACATTTAACATTTGAAATAATAATACTTGGGTGTTGGACAGAACACCTTACTTTTTGATGGGGCATAAACCTGATTGGGGTTTCCATACTGTTAAGGTTTGGTGTCATGAGCTTAGGGCAATAATGACTGTTTTTGACTTATGAATGTGTTTCATTTGTCTACTATTACTTGAAATCTTGCTGTCCACTGCTTAATTATAAAACCTATGAATTCACTTAACATTATTTGTTGACATTTTTCGCATGTTTATCTCAGGTCTTTCAGGTATATGCTCGGAGGGAAGCCACACGGATATGTACTTTGAAGACTCTACATTTTATACATTCGATAAAACTCCTTTTGAAAACATTGTGTTTTGTAAAGACTTTCTCTTATTTACATTCAAAGAAAAACTTTATCTAAACCTTATGACATGTTTGAAAACATTGTGTTTTATTAAAACTGTTGGAACCTATTTGTAAACTCTGATGTTTTAATGTATCAAATGTGAAACATTTTGAAATGTATTTAAGAACGTCTCAATTTCAGGCCGTTTTATGTGACTTGTACTTCTTGTGCCTTGAAGTCTCACCCCTGGTTACCTTTCCGCTGCTGTCCAATTTTGGGAGTGTGACAGATTGGTATCAGAGCACTGGTTATAGAGAATTGGGTCGTTTTCAAAACCTAGACTATAACTACTTTTCATAATTAAGAGTCTCTCCTTGTCTTATCTGATATTCGTGCATGCGTACTTCTCGGCTTCTTATATTTACTCCCTCGAGCATGACTACAAGTATCATATAAGGATACTTATATACATACACTACTTTCTTTTCGATTTCTTGTGCTTATCTTTGAGAGTACCGCTATTTATTTATATAAAAGTAATTTATATAAAGGTCGATTATGTTTGATCACTTATATCTACTTTCTAGAGCGTCACTATACTTCCTTTTATATAAATGTGGTTTATATAAATACTAAAACTCTTCTCTTAAGACATTGTAAGTGACACAATGGTTTCGTTTATTTTCAAGACGTTGTGAGTGATACAATGATCACTAAAACCTTCTCAAGACATTATTAGCGATACAATGGTCTCTAAAGCTTTTCATGATTTTTCCATAATACCATTTTCGACGATAATAAGATTCGACATAGTTTGTCGATCCGAATGGTTATTTTACTATTCGACTCCGAGCTGAACATTCGCCTCGTATTTCTGAAACGTATATGACGTCACGTAAATTATCGCATAAAAACATGTCGGGTAATTCGAATACGATGATTAACTTGTCTGCTCGTACATGGCGCCTTGGAGCATCTACTTTTGGAACACGGCTCATTAACGTCTCATTCTTTTTTCTCTTTACTTCTTATGATTTTGGAGTATTATGACACCAAGAAGAAAATTGCTAAAGTTCAGCCGCTATCAAACGAATTATAACCCAACGTATGGCTGACATGCTCTTTCGCCTAGAAGGAAACGGGATCCGAGATGCCAAGAACGAGTCGCGCATAAAGACCCTTGAGACAAACCACGCTAATGAAGGTCACGTCTTCCGACTGGGAACAACACAACCAGTAACCCCCACTCCAAAGAGAGAATCTCGACCATCATATTTAATGATGACCATTTTATTTAAAGCATTTTCTTTAAAAACTCTCAATGTATTATTTGCTTTGTGGTACGGATATATCCACCCCCTTCAATAATTAATTTGTTGTACAATTAAGTTCTCATATCCCATTTTAACATCCTTGATAAACCATTCCCTTAATATGTGTTTGTTTTAGCCATTTGGTATTAACTCTCCTTAAATATTAATTGTTTGCACAATTAATTCACTTATCTTATTTAACAATTCTGGCATGTTATTTCTTTGAAATATACCTCTTTCAACTATTAGTATTAATGCTCTCGTTGCATCGATTAATTTCCCGAATGACTCTCTATAGTCTTTCATAATCCTTTATGATCATTCTTTTTACCATTATTGTAATTTGATATTCTTGACATCTACTTCTATATATTGCTATTATGACAAACAGGCTATCTTTCGTTCGCTTGATTATTCATACATATGATTCTCTATGCTTCTTTAATTCATAATTTGTTATACAGATCATTCTCTGTATGCATTATTTTGATCATTAGTACATCTATACGGATGTTCTTCTTACGTATCTCTTATAGTCGTTTGACATGTTTGAGTATTACAACTCGTGATATCATATATATTTCTTCCAGTATTCTCATTTATTCCTTGCAATTCTATGAACCTATTTTTAGATCTATTGAGTTCTTTGTCATGCATTAATTGTTGTTCATCCGATTCTTTGTTCATAGAAATATTTAATCTTCCTTTCGGGATTCTCCATTCCTGAAATATTAAACTCATTATCACCTCTTTGTATTGGCATTCACCTTCTTTCAAGATTAGTAGTTGATGACATCAAATAACGTTACTTTTATAGAATCATTTATCCCATGTAAATAACCTATTTTGTATAATTATTGCAAAGAACTGTTACTTAATCGTTTGTATTTGAGAATTGCGAAAATTGAGTACTTGGTGAAGATTAGCTAAAAGGCACTCATTCTGGAGCTTAAACGAAGAAATTTGAAGATTACTGTTCTAACATCCAATATGCCGTATCCATCAAGGAAAATACGACGTATCTGTGCCTCCACTTCACCAAAGACCACGAAGGAACAAGGATCAATACGCCATATCCAGAGGAGTCTATACGCCGTATTCAAGATATAGTAATAAAATATTTTGGAAGATATCAAACGTGGTTCATACTCCAAGAAACCCCTAATACGCCGTATTGACCTCAGTCAATACGCCGTATCAACCAAATTCCAAACCTTAAATATAAAAAACCTAAAAATAGGTTTTCAGTGTGCTAAATCATATTTTCAATACCTAAACCATAAAAGTCGATTTTCAGAAGAGAAGAAGAGCAGAAGAGGTCAAGCATAGCAATTAATTTCATTGGAAACAACTTTTAATCTCCTATACACTTGTAATCGTTCAGTTTTTGGTATCATTCGTTAACTCGGTTAGTTTACCTTGGCTAAATTATTACTCTTGTATTGATTATGATGTGTGAAGGCAAATACCTTCGGGTATTAGCCATTATTATGAAGATTTGAATGTTTGGTTTTGTTTATCTCAATTGCTTAATTTATCGTTGATTGCTTGTTTATGTTTATGAGTTTATACTTGTTTACGTGCTTTTGTATGCAACCTATCATTCAACTGGATCTAGTGATATGGACCAAGTAATCTAGATACTGGGATGGCTCTCCATAGAGTGATTTATACATCCAGACCAATAGGATCACGAATAATAACCTATCCTTGCCTTTAGATTGTGAGCTTAGTTGGACCAGCAGGTGGCCTTTGGGATTAACGAGTACGTTCTCAATTAATTGGTAAAGATTTAGTTAGTGGACTACTAGTGTATGAATTGCCTTTAAGCAGTAAGTGGGTAAAGTCTCTATGAGCTAGGGTTTAACAAGATCACCATTGCTTTTATCCCTAAGATAGATTATAATAAGCAAATAAGGATGCTTTATGCGGATACGTTTAATTATGACAGAATTCTTCATACCTAAGTCTTAGGAAAAGTACCGCCTAAGCCTTAAGAATGATATGCCATCTCGAGATAAGTAATCACTGCACTAAATAAAACGTTCTAATTGGATTAATAATGGTTAATACAGTTTTCTTATATTTGGCTAGACCGCTCTTTTATCTTCTCTTAATTTACTTACGTGTGTTTTAGTGTCTTAAGTTGATTTTAGTCACCACAAAACCCGTGCCAGTCTCTCAGGCTGAAAAACCCCCTTATCCGTTAGATTTAGGATTAACATAGGTTTAGCATAGGTTTAACATAGAATAGAATTAACTTAGTTTAGATAACCAAAATATTAATAAATTGAAAGATTGTTTCTCGCTCTTAGTGATCGACACCCTACTTACCACGAAACTCCCATCTGACCAGGTACACTGCCCGTTAAAGTGTTGTTTTTGGTAAAGTCGGCAAAATATAAATTTAAAACTTGAAATCATAAAATTAACACCACACAACGACACATCAAGTTTTTGGCGCCGCTGCCGGGGAGTGAAAATTTAATCTTGATTTTTATTTGATATTTTGGTTTTTAACATTAGATTAATCTAACCCTTAGGATTAGTGTAATTTAGATTAGTGTATAATTCTGTATAATCTTGTATATTTGTTTGTTTAATTGTTTATTAGTTTAATTGTTTTTGTGCTTAATTGTTTTCTAATACACTGTTTCTGGTCGATAACCTGATACGGCGTATCCACTTCCATTGAATATGGCATATCCAACCTTCTTGTCCAATACAGTGTATTCATTCAAAAGATTAATACGGCGTATTTAGATCCATTGAATATGGCGTATTGATCATCTGATACAGTAACAGTCGCAATTTTTCGTATTCGAATTCCTGTTTTCTATGTTCTCTCTCCTGAGGGCACATCTTACTGATTGTTTGTTCTTATTATCAGGAAACCGTTTGATGAAGAAAGAAATCACGATGGCGTAACCAAATGAATATGATTTCATTACCCAAAAGAACTTCCTCTCTAATGATAGCGAAGGAAGGATGGTGGAAAAGAGTTTTCTTGAAATACAAGGAACGTTTTTGGTGAAAATATAAGATAATACTTTCAATGGGATAATTAGAGAAAATGCGTTTAAACACGTCAATAATTTTCTCGATGTAGTTGGGCCACTCAAAATAAAAGGGCTAAGTCAGGATCGATTTAGGCTTAGCATCTTCCCTATCTCACTCGCAGGTGCCGCAAGTGAATGGTTTAAAAAGGATTGTATTGGCTCAGTTACTACTTGGGAAAATTTGGTAGAAAAGTTCGTACAAAAATTCTACCAACTTTCTGATAACAATGAAGAGATGGAAGTCGATGAAGATGATGACCCCGATGATATTGCTAAAATCTTCAAGATTGAAGACAACTTATTTGACTTCGATACGCCCTTGTGTAAAGCATTCAATGAATTCAACTATCTCCTTATAATCGACACAGATTTGTTAACTTTCGATATCCAAGAAATCAAGACTTACGAGGAGTATGAGTTAAATAATAATATGACAAAAGATCTTAAGGAACCATGGTCAGATAACGGGGTACCATATCAACTGTGTGAACATATATGTGAACCATATTGTTTTAAGAATGGAAAGACTAAATGGCCCACGTATAGTTTAGTTATTGATGGGTTCTGTAACGGTGAAGAACTACCCGGGATGGTTCGAGTCGGATGTATGACTTATTTTCAGGATCACAAATGGTATAATAAGTTTACTGATGGAAAGCTGAAAGAAGAAGCTTTAATGCATAAGGCCAGATTTAATGAATCATGGGGGGATGCAACACCCGAAGTAATGAAATTCTATGTATGGTTGAAAAGTAGTTTTGAGAACTTCCACGAGCTAGATTATGATGTATTAGTAAAACTGGAAGAATGTTGGTGGAAGTTAAATGCTCATGAAAATGCCCCATTCGCTCGATGGGAAAATCACGGCCAGGGACCATATGTGAACGTCGTAACTGAAAAGGACTATGACCCTTATCTTGATATTAACCGTATCTTTGGTAGGAATTATGAAGCAAACAACGCCGGTAAAACTCAAGACAATAAAAAGGAACATTATGATCCGTCAATCTGCAACATTATAAGATTCAAGATGATGAAATACTCATTCGATGCTGATGATGAGTATGTTGGCATTAAAGAACGCGAGCACTCGGACCACTCAAGAACCAACGTTGATGCATGTCAAGCTTATCAAAAACTTTTTTGCATTATGGATGAGAGATGGCTCGTGACAAAGTCAAAGGAAGAATGAAAGGAAGCTAGAAGGAAAAAGTCTAACTTAAAGACTAGCTGAAACAAAAGTGCTTCCTGGGAGACAACCCAGATTGTTATTTATTTTTATCGAGTCTGTTTTCCCAGACATCAATACGGCGTATCCGCCCTATACCATACGACGTATTGAATGTCTGGACTTTATCAGTCCTTTACTTTTATGCACTTTAAAACATTATTGTCAGTTCTGGCAATATGGCGTATTCATGCACATGATATGACATATTTGGCAGACTGACCCGTATTTAGATACTTTTTACAGGTTTCTAAATACGGCGTATTCTGGTTTATGGATACGGTGTATTGGTCTCCTGTACAGTTTGTTTAGTTTATTTATAATTAACCGTAGGTACCGAGATAGGATTTTTGCATGTTTTTCCTATATTTTGCACATGACCTCGCTGTAAAGAAATCGACAAAGTTGGTAAAGTATTGATCATCTAGAATCCTCTGTGTGTTGTAGTGATGCTGCCATCTAGACGCATTTACAACACACATTCTTGCTCATAAACTCAACTTGGAGAATCTACCGAGCAAAATATCAGGGGAGTTTCTCATTATAATTCTTTTAATTTCCCGTTTTTAATGTTTTATCTATACAACGAGGACGTTGTATAATACAAGTGGGGGGATGGGAATTAGAATGCATACTTGTCCTATTTTTCACACTAAAATGCTTAAATTATGCTCAAATTTAAAATTTCTTCAAGCATACTTTTGTAAAATTACTGGTTACATAACCCGCAAACAATAACCCTTATTAGATATTGTGAGGATTTAACCTTATCTGTTTCTAAATGTTTACCTAAATTCCACAAAAATATGAGTGTGCCGGTGATGTTGTAGACTTTAAAACTTGGCTTGGTATATCTATTCGAGACCACAATAATGAGTACTATGGATTTAGATGGAGTAACTTGTTTAAATTGGTAAATTTCTAGGATTACACCCAAAAAGCCTTTATATGTTGTTTTATTAACTAACTACACTGGTTAGTTAAATCCCCGTATAAACCCTTTGTTTACTCTCATCTTAAGAGTAAGATACCCCTAGAAAAACCAATAGAGCCAATCCTTTAGGAATAACACCAACTGTTTGTTTCAGTACACCTTATCCCACCCTGTTAGATTAAGTCCATTTATCAGTTGCTAGTTGCTTAAAGTGTAAAGTATGTATTTCCCGAGTCTTGTGTCATTTTCTATCTTTGGTACGGTTGGGAAGAAATTTGCACATTGCAAATGGGAATGTATAAAGTAGTCAAAACTCATGTATTTTTACTATCATCATAATTATTGGTACGTCCGAAGAATGAAGAATTATCGAAGGAATTATCCAGAGTTATGATGATCGTGAAGATGGTGAAATTACACCGAGATTCGTAGTTATGTATTAAAAAAACAAAAAAATTAGAAAAATCGCAACAAAAAAGAGGAGGAAAGTTTGAAGATAATCGTTTCGAAAAAGCTTAAACCAAAGGAATTATATGAATGATCGATTATTCGTTGATACGTCTTATAAGTCAACGATGTAAAGTTTTGTATAAAGTGGTAGATATCGACACTTGTCTTGTAAAAGTATGTAAAGTATGAGATGATTGGGAAGTTGACCGTTACGGGAACGCCAACTTAGGTTGTTGTTTTTGATCTATGATCAATGACGTTTTGTATAATAGTTGTGTCTTTTTATGGAACGGTCGGGAAAAGTGGAGTTGACCGTTACGGGAACGCCAACTTAGGTTGTTGTTTTTGATCAATGATCAAGACGTGTGTAAATAGTTGTGTCTTTATCATGGTAACGGTCGGGAAAAAGTGTCTAGCAACTTGAACGAGGATGTGATCGAGTCATGCATGTCTATTCCGTCGTTACGGCCATGTATGTGTCATTCAGCTGCCTTGTTGGTTTATTACTTTTGGTGAAAGTTAGAAGATCCATACCCTATATCATTCTTCATCCTAACCCTTGGTTAAACTCGAGGATGTGATCGAACACACATGTCTATTTCGTCGTTACGGTCATGTATATGTGATTCAGTTGCCTTGTTGGTGTGGTACTTTTGGTGAAAGATTGTTAGAATGATTAACCCTAAGCCTTATAATAAAAACCCATTTTACCTTTATAAACTTGTTACTCCTTAGCTCTAGTGGTGGAGATGTGTATCCTTACCAAGCCTATGATAGAGTACTCGTCATGACCGAGCAGTTGAGCGAATTAGTTACTGTTACCCTATAGTATTTGTTGAGTTGTTGTTCATTATACCTTTTTTTTGAGGTGTTTAGTTGTGTACTTGTAATAGATCAAATAAATGCTTAAACGGAAAAATCCTTTAGGATACATTTTCATAAACTTTCTAAAGGCTACTTGAGGACAAGTAAGATTCAAGTGGGGGGATGTTTACACAAGTTTTCCTAAATGAAAACTACAAATTACCCAAGAAACTATTCCAAACTATCAATCACTCTGTGATGACATCAAATAATGTTACATTTATAGCATCATTTATCCCATGTAAATAACCTATTTTGTGTAATTATTGCAAAGAATTGTTACTTAATCGTTTGTATTTGAGAATTGCAGTAATTATGGAGTACTTGGTAAAGATTAGCTAAAAGGCACGCATTCTGGAGCTTAAACGAAGAAATATTAAGAAACTGATTCTTTCATCTTATACGCCATATCCATCAAGGAAGATACGGCGTATATATGCCTACACTTCACTAAAGACCACAAAAGAAGAAGATCCATACGCCGTATTCAATGTTTAGATATCAAATGCGGTCCCTACTTTAAGAAACCCCCGATACGCCATATTGACCCTAGTCATTACGTCGCATCGACCAAATTCCAAACATTATAAATAGAAAACCTAAAAACGGGTTTTTAGGGTGCTAAATCATATTTTCAATACCTTAACCATATAAGTCGATTTTCAGAAGAGTAGAAGAGTAGAAGAGGTCAAGCATAGTAACTAATTCCATAGGAAACAACTTGTAATCTCCTATACTCTTGAAATCGTTCAGTTTTTGGTATCATTCGTTAACTCAGTTAGTTTACCTTAGCTAAATTATTACTCTTGTATTGATTATGATGTTTGAAGGCTAATACCTTCGGGTATTAGCCATTATTATAAAGATTTAAATGTTTGGTTTTGTTTATATCGATTCTTTAATTTATCGTTGATTGCTTGTTTATATTTATCAGTTTATACTTGTTTACGTGCTTTTGTATGCGACTATCATTCAACTGTATCTAGTGATATGGACCAAGTAATCTAGATGTCGGGATGGCTCTCCATATAGTAATTTATACATCTAGACCAATAGGATCACGAATAATAACCTATCTTTGCCTTTAGATTGCGAGCTTAGTTGGACCAGCAGGTGACCCTTGGGATCAACGAGTACGTTCTCAATTAATTGGTAAAGACTTGGTTAGTGGACTACTAGTGTATGAATTGCCTTTAAGCAGTAAGTGGGTAAAGTCTCTATGAGCTAGGGTTTAACAAGATCACTATTGCTTTAATCCCTAAGATAGATTATAATCAGCAAATAAGGATGCTTTATATGGATACGTTTAATTGTGATAGAATTCTTCGTATCTAGGTCTTAGGAAGAAGTAACGCCTAAGTCTTAAGAATGATATGTCGCCTCGAGATAAGTAATCATTGCACCAAATAAACAAACCAACGTTCTAATTAGATTAATCATGACTAATACAGTTTTCTTATATTTGGCTAGACCGCTCTTTTATCTTTTGTTAATTTACTTGCGTGTGTTATTGTGTCTTAAGTTCATCTTAGTCACCACAAAACCCGTGCCAGTCTCTCAGGCTGAAAACCCCCCTTTTCCGTTAGAATTAGTATTAACATAGGTTTAGCATAGGTTTAACATAGAATAGAATTAACTTAATCTAGATAACCAAAATATTAATAAATTGAAAGATTGTTTCTCGTTCTTAGTACCACGAAACTCCCATCTGACCGGGTGCACTGCCCGTTAAAGTGTTGTTTTTGGTAAAGTCGGCAAAATATAAATTTAAAACATAAAACATAAATTACAACCACACAACGACACATCAAGCATATTCAAGATTATTATCATTTACAGGCAAAACACAGTTATTTTTAAAATCAGCATGCAAAGAAATACACATAACATCTTGACAAATAATGTGCTCCAAGAGACGATCATTTTCAATAAAGAATTCTTTCTTCTCAATCTTAAAATACTTCCTCTCTACAGAACATTTATCCACCTCGGTTTCTATTTGGTTAAAAACATCTTTCATGTCGGTTATTTTTTTTGCAAGACCTTGGTCAAACATTTGAAAATACTCTTTTAATGTTTTGACAAATGGTTTAACATCTTTTTCAAAAGCTCCCTAAATGTGTTCAAACCCCAAAGTTCTCTCATTTTGACCAGTGACTTTGGTTCTGACAGTTATGACTTTGTCAAAATTATTAACATGACTTCTTTTTTTATTAAAACTATCTTTGACCAAATTTATTCTTAGAAGTTCATGAGGAATATCCTTTTTAACTAGTTCTGGTTGAACAGGTGGGATTTCAGAAACTGGTTTTGAAATTGGCAACCAAAAGGCTTGTTTTGTAGACAGTTGTTTTTTAGGCACAAAATGCTTAACAAAATGCTCAGATAGTTTATTCAATGTAGCATAATCAAGTGGTGCAATATTGACTTTCTTCTCTTTTGCAATTGGATCATTTTGTTTAGCATTCATCTTTAACCTACTTTCTTTAGCCATTTCTAATGTTTCTTCAGTTGCAATCATAGACAAGGCATCATGATTCTTAACTATTGTATGACCACAATACAACACAAGTTGTTTTCTTTGAGCTTGAGTCAGATACAAAGGGTTTTGATAACCAAGTGCTGTTTTGTGATTTTCATCATAAAAAACTTGAGGCTTTGTTAACATATGCATCATTTTCACAGTTTGTCCTTGTTTATAAACAATATTTTCAAGAGCTTTTGTTTTCTTTTCCAAATCAATGATTTCCTCAATATATTTCTCTTGTTTTTCTTTGTTTTCTTTTTTTAAAATATCAATGGTTGTTGACAAAGTCTTATGACTTTCAACATTTGCAGAAAGTTGTAATTTTAACATTTGAATTTGTTTTTGAAAATCGACAAACTTTGCATTTCTATTAATAATGACACCTCGCATTTGACCATCAATTAACTTTTCTCTATCAATTAAATCAAATTTTTTTCTCTCTTCAAAATTTTTGACTTGTTCTTTATATCTTTCAAGCTTAGCAATTAATAACTCATTTACAGTTTTATTATCCTTATTCACAGCATTATATTTTGCAACTTGATTATACATCTCTTCAATCACATACATTATCAGTGCATCTTGTTGTGCAGTAGAAGTAGTATCTTAAACGACCTCTCTTTTAATCTCTTTCAACTATTGATCATATGAGATAATGTTAGCCTCAAAATATTGAGTCAAACAATGGAAGTTCGTTCATAATTATATTAGGTCTCGGTCACTAAATTAATATACGTTGTAATAGGCTAGACGGGTAAACGGGCTCTTATTT
>BQNB010150656.1:0-16005 GCA_026074375.1 Tanacetum coccineum
ACGGAAAATATCCTTAGGGATACATTTTTATAAACTTCTAAAGGCTACTTGAGGACAAGTAGATTTCAAGTAGGGGGATAATTGATGACATCAAATAACGTCTATTTTATAGCATCATTTATCCCATGTTATTAACTCATTTTGTATAGTTATTGAAAAGAATTGTTACTTAATCATTTATATTTGAGAATTGCAGTAATTATGGAGTAATTAGTGAAAGTTAGCAAAAGGCGCGCATTCTGGAGCTTAAATGAAGATATTTTGAAGATTACTATTCCGAAGACCAATACGCCGTATCCATCAAGGAAGATACGACGTATCCGTGTCTGCACTCACCAAGGAAAAGATCAATACATCGTATCCAGAGGAATCAATATGCTGTATTCAAGATATGGAATCAATATAATGTTTTGGAAAATATCAAGCGTGGTCTCTACTCTAAGAAATCCCTAATACGTCGTATCCAACTCTTGGATATGCAGTATCTAACCGACATCCAGACCTTATAAAGAGAAAACTCAAAAATGAGTTTTTAGTGTGCTAAATCATATTCTCGATACCTAAACCAAAAAAGTCAATTTTCAAAGGAGAAAAAGAGCAGAAGAGGTCGAGCAACGTATTTAATTCCATAGTAAACATCGTGTAATTCTATATACTTCAGTAATCGTTCAGTTTTTGGTATCATCCGTTAACTCAGTTAGTTTACCTTGGCTAAATAATTGCTCTTGTATTTATTATGACATTTGAAGGCTAATACCTTCAGGTATTAGCCATTATTATGAAGATCTGAATGTTTGGTATTTGTTTATCTCAATTTCTTGATTTATCATTGAGTGCTTATTTATGTTTATCAATTTATACTTGTTTACGCGCTTTAGTATGCGACCTATCATTCAACTGGATCTAGTGAAGCAGACCAAGTGGATCTAGAGTCCGGGATAACTCTCCATATAGTGATTTATACATCTAGAAATATAGTTACATAAACATTGTCCTTCTAAGTGTGTGTCTAGGATACGCTTCGGGCTTAACTAGTAAATTAGACACTGCCAATGGTTTATTGATCGTGTTGACTAGCAGGTGACCTAGATAATTAAGCAAGTAACGTTCTGATTCCATTAGATAGTTGGACAAGTAGACTACTAGTGTATAAATTGCCATTAAGCGGTAAGTGGGTAAAGTCTCTATGAGCTAGGGTTTAACAAGATCACCATTGCTTTAATCCCTAAGATAGATTATAATAAGCAAATAAGGATGCTTTATTCGGATGCTTTAATTGTGACAGAATTAATGTGTCTAGGTCTTAGGATGATGTAACACGTAAGTCTTAAGAATGATATGCCACCTCGAGAGAAGAAATCATTGCGCTAAATAAACAAACCAACGTTCTAATCGGGTTAATAATGGTTAATACAGTTTTCTTATATAAGGTTCGATCGCTCTTTTATCTTTTGTTAATTAGCTTGCGTAGGTTAAAGTTCCTTGAATTGATTATAGACACCAACCAAACCGTGCCAGTCTCTCAGGCTGAAAACTCCCTTTTCCCGTTAGAATTAGGATTTAGACTGACATAGGTTTAACATATGTTTAGAATAGAATATAATTAACATAGATTAGATAACCAACATATTAATTAAATTAATATATTTAACCTCGCTTCAAGTGTTCGACACCATACTTACCACGAAACTACTACCGATCGGGTACACTGCCCGTTAAAGTGTTGTTTTTGGTTTAGTTGGCAAAATATAAATTTAAAACTTGAATCATCTTAAATATACCATACAATGACAACACATCACTAGTATACTTTAATAAACATTTACAAAGAAATGAAGAACACTACTTACTTATGATTTTATACATGTGGTTAGGTTTAAAATTTTTAAACTAACTTGATTAATCTTATGAGTATTTCATGGTATTGTGAAGTATTGGAAGAGTTTAGGTTAGTGGTTGATTGTGAATGTTAAAAGTGGTTGATATACATAGACTAGTGGATTTGAGGTATGAAAATGGAGTTGAAATATTATACAAAAATGTACAAAATACACTTTTAGGACAACAGCTTTTGAACACCAAGTTAGGGTCGTTTAGTTGAGCTAAAACCATAAAAATGTTTTAGTATATCCTCACACGACTTCGTGCATATAAAGAACTCGAAAAACGGATGAAAAACAAAGAAGTTATGGCCAAAACTAAATTTGAAACAATACCAACAAAAACAGTTTTTCAGCAAAGTGCTGGCAGATTTATAAATGGTATTTTTGAGGACTTTTGGGTCCGAGTCGGCTTAAGTATCAAACTACACAGTTGTCGGGAATGATGTTTTACTATAAGATCGCGTTTTTCTAAGCCCGAAAGTGTGTTAAAATGAGTAAAATCACCATAGAAACTGGGTAACTTCTTATATAAAATTTCTGCACTATTTTTCCTGACATGGATAGTGTTGGTTCATTTTCAACAAAAACCTTACAAAATGATGTAGCATTACTTATATAATATTTATACATGTTTTTAACTTTATAAATATTATTTTACAAAATGATTAAACTATTTATATAATATCATTATATAAATAAAAAAATATTAAATCAAGCTTTATTAATAAATAATCAATTATTGGACAAAGATAATATTTTTACGGATACATATACTTGGACATTAAATATCAAGCGTGACTTAAACATTGTTTCAACTTTTATGAATTAAACAAAACTCTTAGGTGGTGATATAACTTGATAATATACATTGTTGTATTTATTTTAAATACATTATTCTTATACGACCTATAATTAATTAGGTTGCATTCCGGATCGTTTGTGACGATTACTTTGTTGATTTTGCGATAATCATTACTTTCACTAGAGGTGAGTTTATAGCCCCTCTTTTACTTGTTTTACATTTACTTTACAAATCTCGTTTGGGGCGGGGGGGGTAAAACATGTCTCGTACAACTTTGGTTTACTAACATGAATTTCCAAACCACTTTTACATACTTGATTGGCATACTTGAGATTTCTTAAACTCATTTAAAAGACTCCTTTAACATGAACTGATTTACCAAACTCATTTACATGAGAACTTTCAAACTCATTTACATGGTTGATTACAAACTCGTTTACATACTCATTACAAACTCGTTACAACTTTGTTATACACTCACTTTCATATCTCACGGTGAGATACAATACTTGTTTCACTTAAGGACGCAACAACTTTACTTTGATTCAAATGATTACGGATTAGCTTAAGTTGCATGAACTGTTAATTACTCGGAGGGTAAGCGCGAATGTTATAAAATAGATCTATTTGGGATTGACAATCCTCGTTCGGGTGATTAGCGATCACTGGTGTCGACATACCGAGCCAACGAATGTTATACCATGTCGGAGCACGACTGGATTGGTGTCTACAGGGCCAACAACTACATACTCATGAGCTCTTACTGTGCCTTGAATAAAGTGGCATACATATAAGTCTACGCCGCTATTTCATAAACTTAGGGGTGCAATCGTAATACACATGGTGACTATTGTATTGGATACAATGGTCATGCATACTTTACAAAAGCTTTAGTCCAACTATACTTAAATTTTTTGTGACTATTGTAAGGGATATAATAGTCATACACATCTTTGATTCAACATTCATACATACATTTTTGTGACTATTATAAGGATTGAAATAGTCATGCGTACTTTACAAATCTTTGATTCCAACATTTTAATAAACACATTTTGTGTGGTTTGTGTTTTAATACGCATATTAAAAACCTATATATTTAAGTTTATGCATTGCAAGTCTTGTATGGGCAGGACTTGTAACACAATAAATTTGTATATATATAGTTTTGTGATTTACATTTACGTTTACAAAAACCTATGAACTCACAAACTTTATGTTGACACTTTTAAGCATGTTTTTCTCAGGTGAATTAGATGCTTGGCTTACTTGATGTGTATTGGAGTCTAAACAATACAAGATTTCTTTCAAACAACACGTTTAGGGGGCGTTCTCTCGCATCTTGTGCAAAGGTACTCATGAAGTAACGCTCCCGGACAATATTCCGCTGCGACCCAATTTGGGGGTGTTACAAAAAATGTATACAGCGTATTTGATATCAAACATCAATATGGCGTATTCAGTTCACAGAATACGACTTATCAACTGTCTGAGACAAGCAACAACTTATATTTTTTATAATCGGTTTTTGTGACAATCCACATTTTCAGATCATTGTACGTCAATAAATTCAAAACTATTTACTTTGAACCTTTACGTGTTTACTTTTAATTATAACCGTTAAGTGAAATCGGGTAAACTGAAAAATAACTTTAAACGTAAACCGACATTTTTCTAGGTTAATAATTACTTATTAACTTGAAATATTTTATTTTAAACGTTTACGTACTTAATTTAATCTAAAACGAGAAGTTATCCTGCGTAGAGCGAAAAACGTCTTTGTATGCACACTGACTTTAGACTAATTTTAGTCTACATTATTTAAACATATTATCAGTCCCATGAGCATCTTTTACAAGTCACATACATTTGGTTTTACCACTTATACGTAAGTCGTTTAAAACTTACATTATATTCCGGCATGTATACACAACTTACCCAATACCCTCACCACCTTTGAACTAACACCTTTAACACTTATATACTATCAAAATAGATGTTTTCCCTCCCCAAGTGATTAGAAAAATCAGCCTCTAAAGTATTTATACACAAAATACCACCAAAACCACTTTCTACACTTAATCATTCACCAACTATATCACAAAGTCTTCCATAATCTAGCTAGTAGTCAAACCAAAATATTTTCATTTTCTTCTCACACATTTACAAGCCAACCCCACTCTTAGACCCTTACATTCATTAATTTCATAGTCTTTTGGTCCCCTAGATATTTTAAATATTTTGCACACTTATCCTTTATCACTAGAACTTCTTATTATCTTCCCATTTAACACATCTAAAACACACAACACTCTCTTTTCTCTCTACCATTTTTGGCAGCCACAATCCAAGAACAAGATTATTTTTCAAGCTTGATTTAAGGGTTACAAGATCATTTGGTAAAAGGGTTTCATAGGCTAGGGCTTATACTTGATAAACTAGGGTTTTCATTTGTTATCTTAGGTAAATCTTGCACCTTGTTTTTAATCATCTTCACTAACACTTTGTAAGCATTAATAACTCATTTACACTCTTATTTATCATTTCATGTTTATGTATTTTCTTTAAAATTAGCATCACCCATATGTTGTGTTAAGTTTTTCATAAACTAAACTAGTGAATATTGGTGAAGTGGTGTATTGTTGAAGATAGGAATAGGTTAGACTTGAGATGGATTGTTGTTAGGCCTATTTTGGGAAGATGTAGAATATGTCCCAAACAGCCCATGTGTTAGGGGTTACTTAAAAAGGTTTTGAGATGTTAAAACTCTAATATTATGATAGTAGATGTCGTTACAAAAATTTTGGTATAAATAACTCAAAAAACGGACTTATAACGAAAAAGTTATAGCCGATTTAAATTTGGTGAAACATAAACATTTTGACAGCTTTTAAAATATTTTGGGACATTCTGTCTAGTTTTTAAATCGAGGTTTTGACCCTTTCGGGTCTGAATCGGCTAAAGTGTATAAAAGAAACTTGTCTGGAATGATTTTTCGCTAAAATAAGCAACCTTTTTTGAGGCATGAATGTTTAAAACGAAGGAGTTATGCCATGTTAAAGCCGGATCATTTTTGAAACTATATAAGACTAAATATAGCTGATTGTAACTTATTTTTGGGTTTTCGGGTCCGTTTGAGCTATAAAAACCTTAGCGAATAATAGTGTATTACTTATAAATTATTAGGACGCGTTAGAAACTTTATAGAAATGATATTTCGTAAGCGTTAGGAGTTTACTAATAATGGAAAGTTTTTACTAGACGTAAAGTATATATTAGTAAGATAAAAACACTAACTCTCGATTTAAGTGTCAAAACTAAATTAAAAACCCCATAATTTGCGAAATCACGTTTTGACTAACAAAAATATGAAACAAGCATTTGCGTGTGATGTTGACTTTCTAAAAATAGTTTGTGCATCGTTTTATTTTATTTCGCTTGCATTATTCTAAATTGACCTATAATTAAATAGGTTGCGTGCCAGACTTTTTGTGACGGTTTCCTTTGTTGATTTTCTCAAAAATCAATACATTTACTTGAGGTAAATCTCATAGCCCCTATTTTACTTGTTTTAACTATTTTGGGGGAGAATGCATGCTCATGTATAAACTCGTTTACATACTCGTTTTCATAACTCGTTTACATACTCGTTAACATACTCATTTACAAACTCGTTTACATACTCGTTTACAAACTTGTTTACTTGCTTATTTATAAACTCGTTTACATACTCATTTAAAAACTCGCTTACATACTCGTTTTCATAACTCGTTTACATACTCGTTTACAAACTTGTTTACTTGCTCATTTACAAACTCCTTTACATACTCATTTACAAACTCGTTTACATACTCGTTTACAAACTTGTTTACATGCTCGTTTATTTTATAACACCGCGATTACTTTTCAAGACTTTGTGAGTTTTTTTTTGGGTAAAAGGGACTCACCCCGGTAAAATAACTTTGTGAGTTTATATCCATGCTATAACTTGTTATTCACTATTTTATAAATCGCGGGGTGAGATACATTGCTTGTTTTACAATAGGACGCAAGTACAATACTTTTCAATTTTTACAATGATTACGGATTAGTCTAAGTAGCGACAACCTACTATGCTCACTATCATGAACTGTCAATTACTTTGTGTAAGCGCGAGTGTTATAAATAGATCTATTTAGGATTGACATCCCCGTTTGGGTAAGTAGCGCTTACTAGTTTCGAAGGACCGAACTAACAGACATATACCATATCCGACTTTAGATGTTATAGGTTGAACATCTAGACGGGCACATTCTTTGCATAAATTTGCACACATACATTGTTGTAGCCTCGGTGTTATGAGCTTAGTGCAATTGAAATCACTTTTTGTGATATTGTATGTGTTACAATAGTCATACACTTTAAATCTTATGGTCCACACTACTCTTGTTGAACGACACTAATTGCTAAATACTTTTTGTTATACTGTGAGTGAAACAGTAGGTACTAAATACTTTTGATTCTTGTAAATACTTTACTTAAACCTATGAACTCACCAACTTTATGTTGACACTTTTAAGCATGTATTTCTCAGGTGCTTAACTGTTATGACGTATTTGAAGTGCATTGGAGTCATCATACATCAAGATCACTTTCATGGTTTTTCTTCTTGCATTAAAACTATCTTCCTCGTTGTACTAAACTATGTTTTACTTTTCGATGCAAACTTATGGGACCAATGTTACAACTTATTTATTTTAAATCAAATCAACAAGGTTATCTTTTAAACGATTGATTTAGAGGTCGTTCTCTTATATCTTGTGCTATTGTATTATGAAGTAATGCCCCCAGTTACCATTCCGCCGCGGCATATTTTTGGGGTGTTACAAATTGGTATCTAAAGCCAAGGTTATAGAGAACTAGGTTGCATATTTTACCAAGACTATAACCATTTCATAAACATTGTATCACATACAACTTTTTTCTCATGTGCATACACACTACTTCCTTACATGACTCATACTTGTGTTTGCTTTCCCTTACGTACATTTTACCCTTTGCGTTATACGTGCGGTTACTTTTGCCTTGCACACATTTTACACTTGCCTTATATAAAAGTTATTTATATAAATACTAGAACTTTTCCGAATACATTGTAAGTGACACGATGGTCTTTAGACTTTTCCCTGGACATTATAAGTGATACGATGATCTTTAAATTTTTTCCATGACTTTACAAAATACCGTTTTACATAACATTGAAACTTGTCACAGTCCGTCTTTTCCACTAGTTACCTTACCATTCAACTCCAAGTTTGAACATCGACCTTATACTGTTGAAGCACCAACGACACCTCCTAACATCTTAATCTTTCTTACTTCTCGTAATGTGCAGAAAAATGCCGATTAATTCAAACACGACTTTAACCCGTCACCTTGTAACATTTCATCTTTGGATCACGACTTTTGGAACCCGACTTATTTTATTTACTCTGTTCGATTTTGAAGATAATGCTGACGATAAGACAAGGAATGAGTTTCACGGAGATTGTGCAGATTGTAGCCCACCAAGTTTCTAATGCTATTAAGGTTAATGCTTACGGAGAGACCTTCCTGTATTACCTAGTGAAACCTAAGTTGGAACTTTCTTAGACTCTATTTCCAATAGGAATTTGTGTTGTGCTCTCTTTTAAATTTTCGTTGTGCTATGTGGATGATTTAAATTATCTATCAAATCTATGTGTCGTAAAAACTTTATCGATTTTACTTTAATTCTCTATTTAGTTATGCAAGCCACTCCTTAAACTATTATAGCCCTTTAAACATTTTTACAACCACTTTATAAACCATTTCACTACCACATGATAAGCTATTTTACTAATCATTAATAATTATCAAGCTGTCGTCAAATGAACTAATATTTTAAACTATTCTACAATCGCCTTACAAACTATTTCTACTATCGTTAATAAACTATCTTACTATCATTAATAAACTATCTTACTATGGGCTGATAAACCACCATCTTGTAAACTATTTTACTAACACATAAACTATTTTCCATTGATACTAAAAATCATTTCGTTATCACCTTATCAACCAATTTATTTTCAGTACGTAAATCATTTTCTATCATTTTATAAATTATTTTACTACCACCTTATAATATTTTCTTTACCATCGATAATAAATCATTTCACTAACACTTTGTAAACTGTTTGTACTACCATAAAAAACTATCTTACCATCATCTAGTAAACTACCATCTTATAAACTATTTTCTCACAATCATATAAACCATTTTGCTATTACCTCATAACCTATCCTATTATCATCATGTAAACTATTTTACCATTCACCTTATAAACCATTTTGCTAGCAGTTATAAACTATTTTGCTATTATTCTATAAACTAAATTACAATCATTCTACAAACTATCCTTCTATCAACTTATAAACTATTTTCTTGACATATTATCTACTACCTCACAATCATCTCAAAAACCACGTTACTATCACCATATGAATCATTTTGTTTTTATTTTATGAAACTATTTTGTTTGCATCACATAAATTATTTTACTATCACCCCATGAACTATTTAACTATCGTCTTATAAACCATCTTACGGTTATCTCGCAAACCATTTTGTTTTCATCCTATAAAATACATTATTTTCATCTTGTGAATGATTATGTCACAATAAAACTATTTTGATACTACTACGTACATAACATTAGTTTGACGAAAATGAGTATTGCATCGTTAGTCCTCAATTATACATAGCCTGGTCACCTATGTATAATTTAGTAAGAACCATGCCACGCTGGTAGTAGTCACCTTAAAACTTTTATCAAAATTAATTTTCTACTTAAATCCTCGAAAAGCAAATTTTTAGTGTGCATATCCATAAAACGTGTTTGTCACGGGAAACTGAATTAGTAATCATAGTAACTAAGTAGACCTTTACACCACCTTACTACATAGAGTCGACATCATCTTACGCCAAATCCTATGTCGAAAAGTCGAGACGCATCGCTAGTCACCATATGACAATCTGCCAACGGGTTTGCTCGCCGTTAAGGAATTTAATAAATCACCCATTCAAACGTCGATGAAATACTGTAAAACTTAGTAGTTGTGATGCTATCATGGGTGTAGATTTGTTATCACCTTGGAAGAGAAAATATCATAGCTGATGCTTTAAGCCGAAAGGAATAGATAAGGCAACTAGGAGTCAAACTTTAGTCGCAACAATAAATTTTTACCCACCGTCACAAATCTTGAATGCTCAAGCTGAAGCAATTAAGAAGGAGAATGTTGAGAACAAAAAAAATCTTCATGGTATAAACAAAGAGTTGAAACACGTCCTAATGATACTCTATGTATTAAGAAAACGAAGTTGGTTAGCACATTTTAGGAGAATTAAGATAAGTATTTCGAAGCAAGTATCCGCACCTCTTCACCAACACCACTCCGGAAGGCAACTCAAACTAAATTTCGCGACGAAATTCTTTTAACACGGGGAGACTGTGAAAATCTACATTTTCAGGTCATTTTACGTCAATAAACTCAAAACTATTTACTTTGAACCTTTACGTGTTTACTTTTAATTATAACCGTTAAGTTAAATCACGTAAATTGAAAAAAAACCTTAAACTTAAAACGGAATTTTTCTAGGTTAATAATTACCTATTAACTCGAAATATTTTATTTTGAACGTTTACGTACTTAATTTAATCTAAAACGAGAAGTTATCTCGCGTAGAGCGAACAACGTCTTTGTACGCACACTGACTTTAGACTAAGTTTAGTCTACAGTATTTACACATATTACTAATCCCATGAGAATATTTTATAAGTCACATACATTTGGTCTTACCACTTATACATAAGTCGTTTAAAACTTACATTATATTCCGCGCATGTATATACAACTTACCTAATACCCTTACCACCTTTGAACTAACACCTTTAACACTTATATACTCTCAAAATAAATGTTTTCCCTCCCCAAATGATAAGAAAAATCAGCCCCTAAAGTATTTATACACAAAATACCACCAAAACCACTTTCTACACTTAATCATTCACCAACTATATCACAAAGTCTTCCATAATCTAGCTAGTAGTCAAACCAAAATATTTTCTTCTTCTTCTTACACATTTACATGCCAACCCCACTCCTACACCATTACCTTCATTAATTCTATGGTCTTTTGGTCCCCTATATATTTAAAATATCTTGCACACTTAACCTTTATCACTAGAACTTCTCATTCTCTTCTCATTTAACACATCTAAAACACACAACACTCTCTTTTCTCTATACCATTTTTCGCAGCCACAATCCAAGAACAAGATTATTTTTCAAGCTTGGTTTAAGGGTTACAAGATCATTTGGTAAAAGGGTTTCATAAGCTAGGGCTTATACTTGATAAACTAGGTTTTTCATTTGTTATCTTAGGTAAATCTTGCACCTTGTTTTTAATCATCTTCACCAACATTTTGTAAGCATTAATAACTCATTTTCATACTCATTTACATTCTTATTTATAATTTAATGTTTATGCATTTTCATTAAAACCTAGCATCACCCATATGTTTTGTTATGTTTCTCATAAACTAAACTAGTGAATATTGGTAAAGTGGTGTATTGTTGAAGATGGGAATAGGTTAGACTTAAGATGGATTTCTCATTTAAATTAGTAGTGAACGGAGATAGGTTAGATCAGGCCTTTGGGGAAGTTGTAGATTGTTGTTTTGACCTATTTCGGGAAGATGTAGAATCTGTCCCAAACAGTCCATGTGTTATGGGTCACATAAACATGTTTTGAGATGTTAAAACACAAATATTATGATAGTAGATGTCATTACAGAAATTTTGATATAAAGAACTCGAAAAATGGACATATAACGAAGAAGTTATATCTGATTTAAATTTGGCGAAACATAAACATTTTGACAGCTTTTAAAATATTTCGGGACATTCTGTCCAGTTTTTGAATCGAGGTTTTGACCACTTTCGGGTCTGAATCGGCTAAAGTGTATAAAAGTAAACTTATGCGGAATGATTTTTCGCTAAATTAAGCAACTTTTTTTGAGGCATGAATGTTTAAAACGAAGGAGTTATGCCATGTTAAAGTCGAATCATTTTTGAAACTATTTAAGACTAAATATAGCTGATTGAAACTTATTTTTGGGTTTTCGAGTGTTTTCGGGTCTGTTTGTGCTATAAAAACCTTAGCGAATAATAGTGTGTTACTTATAATTATTAGGACGCATTCGACACTTTATAGAAATGATATTTCGTAAGCGTTAGGAGTTTACTAAAAATGAAAAGTTTTTATTAGACGTAAAGTATATATTAGTAAGATAAAAAAGTAACTCTCAGTTTAAGTGTCAAAACTAAATTAAAGCCCCATGATTTGTGAAATCACGATTTGACTAACAAAAATATAAAACAAGCATTTGCGGGTGATGTTGACTTTCTAAAAATAGTTTGTGCATCGTTTCATTTTATTTCGCTTGCATTATTCTAAATCGACCTATATTTAAATAGGTTGCGTGCCAGACTTTTTGTGACGGTTTCCTTTGTTGATTACCCTAAAAATCAATACCTTTACTTTAGGTGCGTCTCATAGCCCCTATTTTACTTGTTTGACTATTTTGGGGGAGAATGCATGCTTATTTATAAACTCGTTAACAAACTCGTTTACATACTTATTTACAAACTCGTTTACATACTCGTTTACAAACTTGTTTACTTGCTCATTTACAAACTCATTTACATACTCATTTAAAAACTCGTTTACATACTCGCTTTCATAACTCATTTACATACTCGTTTACAAACTTGTTTACTTGCTCATTTACAAACTCGTTTACATACTCATTTAAAAACTCGTTTACATACTCGCTTTCATAACTCGTTTACATACTCGTTTACAAACTCATTTACAAACTCGTTTACATACTCGCTTTCATAACTCGTTTACATACTCGTTTACAAACTTGTTTACTTGCTTATTTACAAACTCGTTTATATACTCGTTTACATACTCGTTTATTTTATAAAACTGCGATTACTTTTCAAGACTTTGTAAGTTTATAGCCCCGATTTAACTTGTTATTCACTATTTAATAAATCTCGGGGTGAGATACATTTCTTGTTTTACAACAGGACGCAAGTACAATACTTTTCAATTTTTACAATGATTACAGATTGGTCTAAGTAGCGATAACCCACTATGCCCACTGATAAGTGTAGAATACACATATCTATTTATGCTTAAAATAACCCAAATAAACCCAAAACAGACCAAAAATGGCAAAAATATGCTTGTATTTGTGTTTTGTGTGTGCAGGTGCGGATAAGTCAAAAAATTGCAAGAAAACAGTCAAAAACGGGCAAGCACGGACACGAGAATCAGAAGAGTACAAAGCCGAAGCCAAGCCAAAGCCAAATCCCTAGCCATGTCCTCTTTTATAACATCCACAAGGGCCATTCTTGCATTTCTCAAAAGTTAGTTAAAACTTGAAAAAGAGGAAAGAAAGACAAGGACCAAATGTGTAAACTTCCCAAACTCCAACAGTTTTAACTGTCGAAAAAAGGAGCGGGAACCCCTTTTTACTATTCATCGTCTTCCCCGTTTTCACCCCATGGTAAAACAAAGGGCAAATGAAAATTAAAGGGTACGGAAGACAATTCAAGGTCTCTCTTACAAGATGGCAGGGATAAATCAGTCTTTATCAAAGGATTCATTAACCTTCTCTCAAGAAGAGCCACGTCAACAATGAAAGAAGCACAAATTAATGTGGGTTTTTGTACTAAAATACTCACAAAAGAAGCACAAACGTCACATCAATGGAATGACACGCTGGCAATCCTCAGGTGTCCACTTCTTAATCAAACGGTCACGATTGAAGCTCAAATGATTGAAGAAATGAATGGCAGAGATTGAAGATTGGAGAGCTGGGCTAGAGATCCTAGAAGCTTCTTTCAAGTGCTATAAATAGGCCTCATTCTCACAAAAATGAAAGTGGTCTTTCTTTTTATCTAGTTTTTAGTAATTTAGTCTAGCTTAAATTCGTGTTTTTCTTAAATGTAATTTTCCTTTTCTAGTAATGTAATTCAGCTTTCAATTAATGAAATTCAGTCTTTAGTATTCTAAATCTCGTTTTCTAAGCTCTCATTTTAAGTCATATTGTCTCAATAAGCTAATAAGCTCATATTAAGCTCTTTCAGTCTATAAGCTGAAATAGAGCTGTTTGAATTCAGTTTGAATCTTATCTAAACCTTAAATCAGTTTAACCTCATATGGATCTTATTGTATCTAAGCTTTTGGAAGGGGATCTTACCTTGGAAGAGATCCCAAGGACTTTTACTCTAGCTTATTACTAAGCTAGAGAGCTTGTAGCTGCCTTAATTGGTACCTTTTGTTTAGCTAAAGGATTAAGTAAGTTTCTCTTTTCATTTTTCTCTAATTTCAGTTTTTATTGCTTAGTTTTTGCTTATATGCTTAATATTGTTTATTTGCTTATTCTCTTTGCTTTGTAATGTTTAAATGTCTCTTTTAGTGCTTATTAGTTGTTTGTCCTTATCTGTCTTTGAGTAAATTAGTTTAGATCTTAGTCTTTCACATTTCTGTCATAAAAACTCACAAAAATCCAAAAATATTAGTTTAATTAGTTAAAATCTTAGAATTTTACTTGTTCAGTTGTTTAATCATGATTGTTAAGTTTGTTTTAAGCTAGTTTTTATCTGGTATTCAGTAATTGTTCATTAGATTTCTCTTAAAAAGCTTTTCTTAGTCCTGTAAAAATGATAAAGGAGTGTTTGGTTTAGTGCACCCTTAATTTGCACTAGCAGTACTAACTTCAGTTAGTACTGCTGAATCTTTACACTACCAGTACTAACCATAAGTTAGTACTGTTAGCTTAAATTTCAGTAGGATTAAGTTTAGTTTCAGCTTATTAAGATTTTAGTTTCAGTTTTCATTATTTAGCTTAATTCATAGCTTATTTTTGTCCTTAAAAGTCAAATTGCATCAGCAGTACTTTCAAAGTACTGCTGAACTTTTACACTAGCAGTACTAACCTCAGTTAGTACTGCTGTGTTCTTAGCTTTATTTAGATAGGTAATTTTAGGATTTAGCTAATTAAATTAAGTAGGATTTAAGTTTTAATATAGCTTAATATAGTTTGAGTTTTAAATTATGTTTTCTAGCTGATTGTCTTAGCTTATTTTGCTGTCAAAAGTCTTAAAAAACCTGAAAAATCCAAAAACAGTACTTAGAATCTTTAGGATTTAAATTTGTTAATTCAGCTTAATAGTCTATATTTTATAGCTTATTTAGATGGATAATAAGTCCTTAAAGTTTCAAAGCCTAGTTTAGCTTATTAAGCTCTCTAGCTAATTTGGATTGTGTTTTTCTTTGCTTATTTCTTGAGTTTGCCTATTTCTTGCTTAATTTTAGTAGTTTAAAAGCACTTCTAGCTTAGTTTTCTTTGCATTTTTAGATTAAGCACATCATAAGCTTTCTAGATCATTTTTCCTTTTTAGAATTAAGCTTAAATTGAGCAGTTTATAGCTAGTTTAGTAAAGATAAGCTAAAAGGCCTCCTTTCCAAACCCCTAGTTTCTGTAACAGCTTATTGAGAAGCTCTTTTAAGAGCTTATCTTTTGAGTTTCAGACCTTAGTGCTTTTGTTAAAGTTGTTCTCCCTAGCTTCCTTTACAACTTTGCTTTTTTGAGTTTTTTTTCATTTTAAGCTCTTTAAAATTTCGAATGCTTATTGGACTTTAATTGTGGTCGGGGTAGATTCTCAGGGTAGAAAGTGTAACTTTTCGATCTTAGTTGTTTGCCAGTTAGTCCCTCCGTCAGTTTGTTAGTTTCCCCGTTAGTTTCTTAGGTATTTGCACAATTAGTCCTTAAATTAGTTTTTAATTAGTTTAATAGTTTTAATTAGTAATTAGGTTTAAGTTTTAATTAGTTTAATTAAACTTTTATAAAAAGATAAAAATTAGGGCTTTTATTTTTGATAATTTTTGGCACTTTTTCTTTATCTAGTGAAATTTTAGTTTACATTTTTTTAAGTAGTTTATTTGCTTAATTGTCATTATTTGTTGCTCCTTTATTAGTAGTAATAGCTTACCCAAAATATCTTTGCTTCATTCAAATCAGAATCCGAACAAAAACGTGGTTTCAATTTCACTAGTCATTGGCGAAACGACCCGGGTGATCATATTTACCCGGTTAAATATACGTATTATATATTATATTATATATATTTTTGAGAGTGAATTTAAGTTTTAACTTTTTACCTTAGATAAAGGTAAAT
>BQNB010150657.1:0-16005 GCA_026074375.1 Tanacetum coccineum
AAACCTCTCCATGCGTGGCTAGAGCAATAGCAAGTCCCGGGCCCGTAGTTGTTGTGTCCCACACCAACACCACCCTCTCTTCAGCAGACGACGACTCAAGAAGCTGACTGAATGGCTGTATGTAGTCTGGAAAGGTGGCCATGTCCTTCTTGATGTAGGGTTAATTTACCCTATCTCTGATAGTCCCTGGGTGAGCCCAGTTCATTGTGTCTCTAAGAAGGGAGGCATAACCGTGGTAAAAAATGAAGAAAATAAGTTGATACCCACTAGGTTGGTTACGGGATGGCAAGTTTGCATCGACTACCAAAAACTCAATGATGTAACTCGTTAAGACCATTTCCCGTTGCCATTTATGGATCAGATGCTTAAAAGATTATCCGGAAAGTTGGAAATGAGTACTATTACTTTTTGGACAGATTCTCTGGCTACTTTTAGATCCCGATTGACCCACTTGATCAAGAAAAGACCACCTTCACTTGCCCTTACGGGACATTTGCCTATCGTCGCATGCCTTTTGGGTTATGCAATGCACCAAGCACGTTCCAAAGGTGTATGGTTGCAATCTTTCACGATATGATTAAAAAAACCATGGAAGCCTTCATGGATGATTTCTCGGTTTTCGGTGACTCTTTCTCCTATTGTCTTTCCCATTTAGACAAAATGCTCCAAAGGTGTGAAGACACCAATCTTGTGCTAAATTGGGAAAAATGCCACTTTATGGTCAAGGAAGGAATAGTCCTTGGCCATAAGATTTCTAAATCCAGGATTGAGGTTGATAAGGCAAAAGTTGATTTCATTACAAAATTGCCTCATCCCGTGGCTAGGTTCTAACAAAAGATATAACTAGTATCTAATCTATTAGTCCGGTGGTCCTTCCTGGCTGTTCTTGTGTTCATAGATTGCATTCAGAAGACTTTCCTTATGTGCTTGGTGACGAGCCTGGATATCTTCGATGATTTGTTCTAGATTAGCAATCCTGAAGCGAGCCAGAGAAATCTTGCTGTTATTTCCCAATTGCTTTCTTTAGAGTTTAGCAATTTGAGCATGAGCCTTTTGGAGTTCTGCTTCCAGATTGTTAAAATCTTGTTGTATTATTACCCGACCTTTTCCAAGACCTTCTATTTTGTCTTCTATGTGCTCAATGCGGTCGAGAGAGAGAGTTCATCTAGATGATTCAAAATTTCCTTAATTTGCTCCTCGTGATGTTCCAGACTTGTCTTACAAGAGCTTTCTCCCATCTCAAATGCTTGAGGTAGGGCAGAAGTAGAGGAGGATGATCAGTCACGACCTCGTTTCTTAAGTGGCAATAATTCCTTAGGAAAAAAGAATTCTTAAGGATTAAACATTAGATATAGCATTGAAGATAGATGCACAATAGTTGGCGGTGGAATAGGTAATTCTTTAGCATAGTATGCATGCATGACCTCCATATAGGGGTCATCATGAAAAAGTAAAAGAGTTGGGGAAGCTGGGATATAGTCAGGAAAGTTGGAGGAAAAAGCATCCTCAATATCGGAAGTAGGGTGGTTAGGAGAAGACATCACTCTCTTAACAACCTAGCAGTAAATAACATAAGTTATTTATATAATAGTATAATAGTTATGTACTTTACATACTATTCGGGAGATGTAGAGGCACGGAGGACTTTCTTGGATGGAAAAAGAAAAGTAGTTATAGTTAAGGTTTCAACCTTGTTCTCCATAACCGTGGCTCTTGATACCAATCTATAACACCCCCATTTTTAACATATAACAGCGGAAGCTAATCTGGGGTATTATTTCATGGTACAACAGTCATAATCATAGAAAATGACTTAAAAGAGACATTTTTAAAAGATAAGTTATCATTCATTATTTCATCAGAGTTTTTACAAACAGTGGTTCCAAAATCTATACATGATAAACATAAAGTTTGAATGATAACAGTTTTAGCCATATTCAAGTCCCGTGCACTCGTGCCATAAGTTGCTCTAAATACCTGAGATAACATGGCTAAAAGATCACACCAAGGTTGAGTGAAATTTTCATCACGTTTATTGTAAATAGTTTGAATACAAGTTCTATATGGGTTTACGGTCTGTTATACACCCATAAGTGTAATAATTGCAATGAGTACAATTATTATAGAAAACAATATTATTGCCCTACGCTTATGCATCGAGACCTTAAGATAATCAATAATCACAATAAGTTGCCTTAACGGGTTCCTTTGCCAAACACCCGCATAATGTTTCAAATGAAGTGGGTTTGGTTACCAGAAAGTATAGGTACACCAACGGGGAAGCTCAGTCCCAAATAGATCTATTCACAGCATTCACGCTTACTCCAAAAAGTAATTAACGGTTCATGATAGTAGGGTCTTAATGGCAAAGTATGTACTTAGGGGGGGGGGGACAATAATATATCAGGATAGATACAGTGGAAAAAAATACTCGGTATTTCATGGTTTTCATTGCATGTATCCCCTCACAGGTTTTATGGGGGATAACATTAGAAGATTTAAATGCTTGGCTATGAAACTCACCCTTAATAGTTACAGGGGAAATATGATTGGATGGCCCAAAAGTATATGAAATGAAGTAAGGCTCGTATACGCAAACCTGGGGTAATATGTCAAGTCTAGTGTAATGGTTATGTTTCAAACTTTATAAGTTTATTGTATTTACTTTGATTTATTTAATTTATAGAAATTTGTGGATCATCTGTTCGTGCACATATAATTTCAGAGGTCATGAAAGTAAACGTTTGAGGAGCAGGCCACTTTAAATAGAAATCCAGCAAAACTCGTCACAAAACGTATACCCAAATTGAAACTCCTCACATGGGGGGATAAAAAAAAAAAGGGTTTCCCTAGTACGTGATACGATAAGATTTTAGTTTCTTCAAAAGTTAGCTCGATGATTAAAGTACGTTTAATATATAACGTATTTGTTTTATAATGTGCCGAGCGTATGATTAATAACGATTTAAGGTGTCGGGTTTTAATAAAATCGGGTTTTCTAATATTAAATATAATTTTTTTAATATATATTAAAAATATTATGTTTTATATTTTTAAGTTTGCAAAATTGGCAATATATACCCTTAGTTTATAAACTTTTACAAGTTTAGTCATTTATATATAAAGTATATATTTTTTTTAAATTTTAAACTTTTTAACTCTAGAAAATGGACAAGATAAGGTCCTAGTTTAGTTATAAATTTAGAATAATGACATTTTTAGCCCCTTTAGTTATAAATTTTAGAAAGTTACGATATATACCCCTTGCATGGAAAAATTTACAAATCAAGTCCAAAAAGCCATGCAAACTTATTTTAGGAATCCATGGGTTTGAGGATTCAAGGCTTTAACAAGAGTTCATATATGATCTTAAGAGTATTATGAACATTCTAATACAGATTATAAGCTTATTGAACAAGATTTTGAGCTTACTTGAGCTAAAATGGGTCAAAATGGGGTTTTCGGGTTTGTACGCCTAGTAACGACTTCAAGGGCTCCTTTTTCTTGATTCTTGGCTTCTATTCTGAGCTTAGGGACTTCACTTGATCCTTCTTGATCTGATTTAAGACTCCATTGTTGTATTTGATGAGTTTTGAGGTGTGTTTGAATGGTTGCTTGGATTCGGCTATATATAGGGGTGAAACAAGCCTTAGTGCCCAAGTTTACTTGATGTAATGGATCTAGGGCTATAGATTAGTGACCAATGAAGCCTAGTGGTGAGTCTTGTGAGCTAGGAACTTAATATGAAAGATGTAAGGGTGTGGCATGGTTTCAGTTAACAATGGGTGATTTTTTGCAATTGGTGGCCAAGGATGTGTGAATAAAGGTGCTTGTAAGGTGCTAGTCGTGGTGGATAGGTGATGTCATGGTGATGCAAGGGAGGTGCTTGAGGTGCTTGATAGCTTAAAAATAGGTAAAAATGAAACAAAAAGGGTGACGGGTTGGTTTAGGGTTCGGCTTAGGATTTAGGGTTTTGAATTCGAGTTAGGGTTAGGTTTTAAGATAGTTTAAGGTTTAGGATTAGTGTTAGGATTAAGGTTTAGGGTTTAGGATTAAGGTTTAGGGCTTAGTTTTAAGGTTTAGGGTTTAGTTTTAGGTTTAAAGTGAAATTAGGGTTTTAGGGTTTTGTTTAGGGTTTAGGGTTTTAGATTAGGGTTTTAAGATGACTTAGGGTTTAGAACTCATGCATTAAGTGCTTGTACCTTATTCCGCATGTTGGTGGTTAATAATTAGAATGGAATTTGGAGTTAAATGACCTAGTATTGACTTTCTTGCATTATTGACTTTACCATTGAGCTTTTAGAAAAGTTGTAGCTTTGTTTAGCAGGGAAAAGTTATTCCAAAATGTGGTGCTATGATATTTGTATAATGCTTTTTAAAGGCTTGCACATTATTTTATATATATTATTACATATATTAGGGTTTTGATGTGAACGTTTAACGTTTAATGCTTGTTTGATATAACATTTGAACAAGTACGTTAAATGGATAATGTACTTAGTAAAAATGATATTAAGATATAGACTTGACATATTAGGATGTTTATATGATATAAACATAGATAGAGATGGCATTGGTAGAGGTTGTGTGAGCTCGTTTACTTTAGAGATGCAAGTTACGTTGCATAATGAGATAAAGCAAAAAATTTCCCTGTATAAAGGTGGTATATATAATAGATGGATATTACAGTGCATCTAATTTAATAGATGGATAATTAAATTGATGAAAATTACAGGTTGTTATATTTGGATCTCAAGAAGTGAGTCCAAGTATATCTTGAATAGTCATCAACAATTACCAACACATATTTCTTACCATTAAAGCTTTCTACCCTTATGGGACCACATAAGTCCGTGTGTAGAATTTGTAACCGTCTCTTTGAGCTTGGGGATGTTTTAGTATTGAAAGACTTTTGTTTGGATTTCCCTAACTCACAAGAAAAACAAAGATGATATTTGACGAATTTTAACTTTAGAAGACCAACCACAATATCATTCTTTGATAGCAAGTTGATGGAACCGAAGTTCAAGTAAGAAAGACGACGATGCCATAACCAAGCTTAAGACAATGTAGCTTTATCCATTAAGCAAGTAGGATTAGGAGAAGTTGTATCTTGAAGGGTGATTGAGTAAAGATATGATCTACGAGAACCTGTGAGAAGATCATTTCCCTTTAAATCACGAACATAACATGTAGACTTCCGAAAAGCAACTTCTAAATCCGCATTACAGAATTGACCAACAGAGAATTAATATGAATTCAGCCCCCTTCGAACGTATAAGCCCTTTGGATTAGTGTTTATTGTCCAAGCCTCTTGAACTAGATCTCTATCTATACCAAGAATTGGGTGCAATTTGATCATTTCAACACTTCGCTTTACCCAATAAATTTCTCCACAAAGTTACTTAGAAGCTTGAGATTTCCCGTCATGTTCTTTGAGCACCCAGAGTCGATGATGAATAGAATTATCTCTACAAGCTGCAAAAGAATTAGAAGACTTTGGAGTATTGGACAAAGTGGATCCCGTAAGTGTTATGGATTCCGGAATATTAGTAGTTCTAGATGTATTTCCTAGAGGCATACTAACATTTGGTTTAACATTCATTGTACTTGACTTGGGTTTCCATGTATATCCTGATGATGTAAACTTAGGATACGACCAACTACATGTCTTACTAACATACTCATATAGCTTCCTAACAGTGCTTCTCGGTTTCTGGTTAGTGGATTCTGCATCAACTGTTCTCTCAAGGGGTGTTGCAATAGATTGGTTCACAGTTCGTTTGGGTTCTCTAGTATAATGGCACACAATTGGGGTTTACTCCATAGAATTTACGCCATTTAAATATAATGAAGAACCAACAATATCAAGATTTTCAGTTAGTACAATTTTCCACAAGTAACACAAACAAAGGTTTAGATTGAGATCTTAGCATTCAAACTGTCTTTACACGTATTTAACAGCGTTTTATTATTTGAAAAACTTAAAATTTCACTATGGGGGGGTATTCTACTTCTTGCTTCTTCCTTTGACTAATGTAGCAATAACTCTATCTTCAATTGATTTGCTTCTTAAGTTGTGGTTGTAACACTAGTAGTTGGAAATATACTACCGTAGAGGAAAGATACGCGTTTGTTAGTTTTCCTAATGTCTTGAGGCAACTGTGGTGTTCTAGTTTGATTATGCTTTGTGTGAACTTTATACACTCCGGGTGCAATCACTTTTGTGTTCTTTAAAATTTACTTCACATTCTGAGGCAAAATCTGTGCAGTGACTGGTTCTGAAAAATCCTCTGACATATCATTTTTAGTAACCAACTTTGATTTTGAGAAATCTTTCTTTGCAAGAGAATCCAAAAAAGTAGCCGGTTTACCTAAAATTAATTGTCTTTGACTTTTATGATCATTAGGTTGTCAAATCATCGATGGTTTTCCAAACTTAGTTTCCACATATTTTCCTTTCAATTTTTCAATGAGTTTCTTCAACTCACTTATTGCAATGCCTTTGTCTTGTAATTGAGCTTTCAATTCTTGAATTTCAAAATATTGTTCACATTCTTTCATAAATACTTTTGACTGATTTCTTTGAAATCTTTGTCATTTTTATCTGTTCTTGACATTGCTGTAAAGCAAGTTCAAGATCGATAGCATGTTGTTGAAGTGCTTCAAAATTCTTTGACGTTGTATTACTTTTTAAAAGCTCTTTTTCATGACGTTTATATTTAACAACTTGGTCTACATAATCACATTGTAAATCAGTGAATTCATCGAGAGTAGTATACACACCAAGTATAGCATTCATGTGATTAGCGTAATAATATTCCCTGGAAAGTCGATCGATTTCATTCAAAAACGATGTTTTTTGAGTTTCCAGTTGAGATTTGAGAGAGCCCGCTTCATTTTTAAGAGAATTAAAGTATCTCAAATCAGCAACCATTTCCTCTTTTAAACACAAATAAATGTTTTCTATATTAGCATTGATTTTTTGAATCTAAGGACAAAAATTTCCTTCAATTGTATTTTGAATGAATGGATCAATATGACCAAAATATGTCCTTTTAGCTATTGTTTGCTTACAACATTCCGCTCCATCAAAAATCGTGTCAACACTACTATTAATTTGAAAAGTTCTTTATAGCTTTTACACTTTTGATCCCACGGAATGGATTCATCCATCAGTCTTTCTAACAAAGTTATGTGTTTATTAAAAGACTCCTTTGAATTTTCATTCTTAGCAAGTGTATGACTCATTTTTGACCTTTTTGAAAAATATCTTTGTTCAGGTGACTTTTCACGTTGTGGAACGAACAAATCATAAAGATTATTCAAGTTTTTATAATCAAAAGATTTGATGAAATCGCTTAATTTGATCGACTTTCTTGGACAAGACGAATCATTTCGTCAGATTTAGGAGCTATCATTAAGGCAAGATTATCATTATAGCAACCTATATCATACATATAAGGATTTGCTCTTTGAGCTTTCTTAAGGAACTCAGGTTTAACAAAAGTCATTTTACAATTACGATTAAGCATGTTTATTGTTTGAACTGATTAATCGGTTTTGTAAATAATATCATATAAAGATTTAATTTTATTTTCTAAAGCAATGGCTTTTTCAAGTTCTTTTTCTTTACGAGTTTTGTAAAACTTCATTTGATCCTCTTTTTGTTGTGACATGATGGAGATGGTCTCTTGATGTGCAACAAGCTCCTTTTTCATATCATAAATCTTTTTATTCAAATCATTTATTTGATAAGAATAATTATTAATTGACTTTTGAGATTTCATTTTGTATGACATTAATTCCGTTTTTGCTTTTGCACAATTAAGTTCCACCTTTGACATATAATTCACATCATGACTCTTGTCAGGTTCATCTTGGAACTTTTTAAGATCTTTGAACATTGAAAGAACTAAATAATCTATGACCCGGAGGTCTTGGAGACTCAAACCACATGATAGTCATGTTTAGAGAGAGAGAGAGAGTAGAAAGAGAAACAAAAGATGTAAAATAAAATGGAAAGTGAAATGATACAAAAGCCTCAACCCCTCCATGGAAGCCTTAGAGGGGTATTTATAGCCCACACGAATGCTAAGTATACAAGAATGTCTATTCTAGTCCTCGCGTGTGGTGTTATTATAAACTATGGTAATTCCGTAAATGTCGTCACATAAAATGAAATCCTAACAATCTTCCTCAATGGAACGATATACGGAATTACTTACAATATTTTCTTAACAAGTACACAAGGATTAAGAACAAGAACTTCCACGAAGCCTCTAATGCTGATGATGTCTTCTGTGGTCTTTAACTTTAAGTCTACACTCCAACATGAATCATCTTTGTAGTACCTTGTAGGAGAAATATTGTAAATAGGGCACGATCCTAAGTAACCATACACTTTCTGGTTTAATGGAGAAGTTATGAAATTGCGGTCCCCCTTAATTCATGCCGAATGTTCTTGATTTAGAAGCTTTCAAAGCTTCCCCCCAAACTAGCAATCCTCTCTTGAGCAGTTTCAAAGCTTTCTTACGAGCTTAGAATAATTAAGTGCACAACAGAATTAGTAGAGTACCACATCAAATATTATTGCTCCTTTGAAAAACAAGCATAGTGATTAACTATTCGGGGAAACATTAACTAGATCAGCAACGCATCTTCTCATGCTTGAATAATTCTTCTCACAACTCTTCCCCCTGGAAATTCAAATAATGCATACTAACTTTCACAAGATACCTCTTCCCCCATGTGGTTAAAGAAATGCACCCAAAAGACACAAGTTGAAGCACTGATTTTCTCTTCGGTTATGTCTTCCCGACATGGCCTAACAAAAAAATATTTTCAAGAAAGATGACTTTTTCAAGCTTTCAGAAAAGGAAAGGCAAAGACACTCGGGTGTATTTCCTCCTTCCCCCTTGCTGATTTCGATACCTCATAATCAACAAAACCTTGTACGCACATATACTTGAATACTTGTGTGAAGAATAAATTAGCTTAAATCTATCCCATGAGAATCAATTGTTGATTAAATCTCTACTCATAAACTCTCTCTCTTATCTTTTTACCAACCGTTTTGTAGGCTATTTGAAGTGACCATTGATGGAGTAAACCCGATAAACCAAAGTAATAACCTATTAATCTAAAATATTTAGTTCAAGTTAACCAATTTAAACACCAATTTTTATAAACCTTTGGTTAAGAAACTAGAACTACATTAAACAAGATCAACAGCCCATCGTATGTTTACCACTGATGGAGTAAACTCGATATACCAAACTTGAAACTGAAGTAGAATTCCCCGTTCTTATGACTTAAGCTTGCACTAATGTTGGAAGAATAGTGTAGAGAAACTCAATACTTACAAATCAAAGTATAGACATTCATCACATTTGCGATTATCCACAACGTCTTCTGCATGTGACATTGAGAACTACAACGTATCTTCTTTAAGTGATAGTTAACCAAGTATTCAACCAACCGCCCCGACTGTTGGTAACTAGATAACCTAAGTCTTCATCCAAAATCTTAAGCACAGACAAGTTATCATTGAAAGTCATGCATCTAACCAAATATGAATGACTAAATCCCGACTTCAAGATAAAATAAGTACACGCCTTCGTAAAATGCCACTTCAATCTCAAATAAGTGATACCCGATCAACTCCGTAGACACTTAGAAAATTAATTCCAAATCTATCCATTACAAATTAAATTCCATGATTCTTTATAAAAATTGATCTCGGTCTCATCTCTTTAAAAATTGTCATTTTGTCATTTCAAACCTCGAATACAACCGATAACCATTTAATCTCAAATATTTAGTCTAAATTAACTAATTTAGACACCAATTTGTATAAACTTTTGGTTAAGAGGGTAGGACTATAATAAACAAGCTTAAATGTAACCATTAACCACTAAGTATAGCAATAATCATCCCAAGCGAATCATTTAGCCAATTTTGTTGTAATACGGAACAGTTACCACTGTTATACTTAGTCCAATACTCAAACTCGCCTACTATTATCAACCAATTTAATAATGAATAAATTCCCAGCCCAACAATACATCAATACTCAGCCCAATGATTTGGTTGATACCTAAGTCTATCACAATTCAGTCTACTCATCACCATTATAACCTGATCCAAACAAGAGTACCAGGCCCAACACATTTACACCTAGTCAGATGACAGCCTAAATCCATATTTAGTTAAGAATATAAGGGTTACACAATCCCTAATTATTAGTAGCCCTAACACACACTTATCATACCAACCGCCCCCATCATATCCTCTCCTCTCTTGATACAGATTCAAATGCAACCTTCAACAATACCAATTAATCCACTTTCTTTATCATAAACAAATGAAGTTAACTATTGATCCTCCCAAATAAATCACAATAGATAATATCAATTTGCATATCCAACTCAGTAGCCGTTCGAGCCATGCAAGTCTTCAAGAGAAATCAATTTTTCAATGCTTCAAGATCTTGTAAAAGAGGTCTTGGGTAGGTATTATTTAGGTCTTGAGTCTTGAAATGAAACAAAGAAAGAATATGAACATTCTTGTTCTTGTTCTATCTTTTGGTTTTTGAAAATTAAATCAAGAAGCAAGGCTTCATATAGATCTATGATGATGTTTCATTTTGTGTTTTGTCTTGAGAGATCTATGATTTTTCATATTATAACTTGATTGTTGTATCACACAAAAATAATGAAACTGAGATATTTTATGTTTCTGTTTTGTTCGAGTCTGATTTGATGTTGGAGGTGAGATAGGGTTAGATTGGTGTTGTGGCTGTGACGACGGGATTTTAGGATAGGTTATTTAGTTGGATTTGTGGATGATTGTTGTTGAGGGATTGTTGTATTGGTTAAATTTTTGAGTCAGTCTACTTCTTCTTATACATTTCTGTAGTTTTTCATTTGCACCTTGACCCGGTTAAACTCAGTTGAGTTGACACGGGTCAACTCGGTAATTACCGAGTTGACTCGGTTTGGTTAGGTGTTTAATTCGCCTAAGAGGCTGTGATTAATTCGCCTATTGAAATTGTTTAATTCACCACTTGCAAATTGATTAATTCGCCTTCAGAGTCTGGTTTAATTCGCCTCTTGCAGGTGGTGTAATTCGCCTCCTACTCCTGGTTTAATTTGCCTTGAACAAACTGTTTAAATCGCCTTTGATGTGTTTAGTTCGCCTCTGTACTTTTTCCTTAAAAAAGTGGATCTGAGATTTATTGTCCTTTTTTTATCTTTATCTATTTTTTCAAAAAATATGCTTGAAATACACCAAAAATAAGCCATAACAGAAATACACCCTTTACTCAAAAGTGAAATAGATGAAGATAAAAAAGAACAATAAATCTCAGATCATAAAAAAGGACAAGAACAAAATACGCCCTTTACTCAAAAGTGAAATAAGCTCGAAATAAAGTAGAAATAAGCTCAGACCATAAATAAGGACGATGTAAGATGTAATAGGATGAAATAGGCTGATGAATAAACACCAATGAACATCAATAGACTATGACTTTTTCTTACCAAATAAACCCACGAAATAAGCTGACATAAGCTGAAAATAAGCTATACTCAGGTTTAACAAAACTCGTTTTACAATTACGATTAAGCATATTCATTGTTTGAACTGATTGACCGGTTTTATATACAATATCATCCAAAACCTTGACTTTGTTTTCTAAAGCAATGACCTTTTCAATTTCTTTGTCTTCACGAGTTTTGTAAAACTTATTCTGAGCCTCTTTTTCTTGTGACATTATGGAGATGGTTTCTTGATGTGCAATAAGCTCCTTTTTCATTTCTGAAATCGTTTGATTGAAATCATTTATCTTTTGAGTATATTCATTAAATGACTTTTGAGATTCCATTTTGTATGACACCAAATCACCTTTAGCTTTTGCACAATCAATTTCCACCTTTGACGCATAATTCACATCATGATACCTATCAAGTTCAGCTTGGAACTTCTTAAGGTCTTTGAACATCAACTGATTAGTCTTTGACAGTTCATTGTTTGCTTCTTTGAAATGGTTATTTGATGATTCTAAACTTTTATTTTTGGTTTTGAAATCCTCAATTTCACCTTTCAATTTATTAACTAAAGCCTTGTTTGATGATTCCAAAAATTTATTACGGTTTTTGCTGTCATCAATTTCACATTTTAGTTTCTCAATTAAAGAAGCAAGCAAATCACGTTCTCTAGCAAGATCATCATCATCCTGGTCAACCGTTTTTTTGTTAATACTCATAACCATTGAATCAATAGTGATGTTAGTATCACCTTGTTCCTCCAAATATGTTTTATTAACAGATTCAGGTTGCTCAAGATGTTCTCTGTTATTAGCAAACACATTATAGTTATCATCATTATTTTGTATCTTTTGCAATGGCTCAGTATCAAAGATGGGCCCAGAATTGTCACAGTATCTGGAGTAATTTCTTGAATCTATGCCATGTACATATAATGTGCTTTCAATTCTTGATCGTCAGGTTCGTCATCTGTGTCATCCCTCTAGTCAGCTTGTTTTGCATTCAACTGAAATCCAGCTTCCTCTTGCTTACACAATAGCATTTTCTCCTTGTGATAAGCTGCATCTTTTGTCCATTTTGGTTTCTGACATTCCTTTGCTACGTGCCCATATTCCTTGCAATTATAACACTGAATCCCAAACTGCTGCACCACTTATGTTCCTACATTCTCCCTAGCCCCAGCAACATTGACTACCTTCTGATTATCATACCCAATGCCTCTGTTAATCCTTGGAGTATTATCTTGATTTGCTCTACTGGTGTTTGATGAAGTTCTGAGGTTGTTGTTGGTAGGTTTGTAGATTTTGTTGAATGATAGAGAAATCAAAGCCATGAGTTTATCAATCTTCTTCTCCTTTGACAATGCATCATCTTCAGCAACCATTTTAGGTTCTTGATCATAAGTGTGTGAAGGAGAGTTGACAATTGCTTTTCCTCTATTTTTGGTAGCAGCTTGTTATGATCTGGTTGAGGAATTATGAGTGTAGTGATTAGGATGGTTTTAAGGATGGTAAACTGGTTGTTGTTGAGCAACAAGTTCAAGTGGATTAGCTGTATGTGCTAGTCTTTCAGCTCTTATCTCATTGACTTCGTTTAGGTGTTGCATCAGGATGTCATAAAGTTTGTGGTAGGAGACAGTCTTCAATTCTTAACTCTACCTAACAAGTGTCATAAACCTTTCCCATTCTGGTTGTAATTAAAGTAATAATTGAACATTCATTTAATGATTGGTAACGTCACACTGATTTTTGACAAGCTCATTCATTATCTTGTAAAACCTTGAGTAATACGATTCAAGTGATTCACCATCCCGTTATGTGAATTTTACAAACTCCCAATATAAATTGGTTTCAAGATCTTGAACATTGATTGATTCACCCTATTTCAACCTTTTAATTGCTTTCCACATCTCATATGTATTTGGACAAGCATCAACTGTGGAGTAGATATCATTATCTATCCCTGTGAGAATTATTTGAACAACTTTAGCTTCAACATCCAATTGGTTCCTTATGTCTTGTGACACATTCTTATAGTTCTCCATATACCCTTCTGTAGTGGTTTCTGAACTACCTTCTGCAACTAGAATAGTCTTCTCAATCCATTTGAATTTGTAGGGTGGATTCTAGAGACAATAGTGGATGAGTTCATTGTTAGGTTTGGTATCGATGTATCTCTTGATTATGGATTTCCACTGAACGTAATTACCAGGTGCTAACATTGGTGGACGGTCTTTACCACCTGCTTCCATGATGGCATTGTGAAGAGCATTTAATGTTTGAGTTTGCAAATTGGTATTTGTATTTGACATTTTGATGTTGTGAATGGATATCGGATCTTAAGTGTTATGAAGTGATGATTGTATTGTGGTTTGAATGAGTTCAATGAACTTCCACGGGATTTTACAACTCTATGATTAAAACCGAGAAGAGAAAGAACAACTTGTCGGGATTTTACAAAATCAATAGAAAAATCATGAAAGTAGAATTGATTTGAAGTTGATGTTTGATGATTGACTAATTAATTAACGTTTTAGTCCAATGTTTACGGTTAATTAAAGTCCAAAGTCCAAAAATAGTCTCCCAACTCGCTATGGAGATGAACCAACTCTCTAAGCTCAACTTGCTAGTAGAAACACTTGTCAACTCGCTAACAAGAAGAAATTTTAGCAGAGTTTCTTTTCCTAACTAGCTAAGAGAAAGATCTTTAAAAAACCTGTAACTCGCTGGAATAGTATCTCAACTCGCTACCTGTAACTCGCTGGAATAGTACCTCAACTCGCTACCTGTAACTCGCTGGAATAGTACCTCAACTCGCCACTCCAAATCGCTAACAAGAAATCAAATGGATAGAGTTTCTTTTCTCAAGTCGCTAGAAAATGGTCTTCATATAACCTGTAACTCACTGGTATAGTACCTTAACTTGCTATTTGTAACTCGCTGAAATAGTACCTCAACTCGCTACTCCAACTCGCTACCTGCACAAAAAGGACAAAAAATACGACCCGGTGAACAGTGTACTATTCTGACAGGTCGCCAGAATAGTACCACAACTCGCTAAGTAGATCTTCAACATAACCTCAACTCGCTAGAATGAAAAACGTGGTTTTAACATGGTTTTTCACCTGAAAACGCCTAAAATCACCCTTTTGAACATTTTTGCTTGGTTTCTTTTGCACAACTTGGTACTAGAAGGCTATAGAAACTATAAAAACATGAACTTTAACATCACAAACGTCAAGATCAAAGAGAACCAAGAACAAGACTATAAACCTTCAAAAAAACCCAAACTTTTGAACAAATAAGCCACGAATTTGAGCTTATTAACCACAAAACAAACACTAAACATCCCTTAGCGATTTATACCACGTGTTATCCCTCTTATAATCCAAACACAAATTAATAAGCAAACCCAAATAAGTACTAAATAATCCAAAAATAAGAAGAAAAGAGAGAAAAGGAAAATGTAGAATATTAGATTAAGAGAAAGAGTGATGGGAGGTTACACACATGTTTTACACATACATGTGAATGACCAACACCCTCTCCATGTGTGGAGAGGGTTCCTTTTATACCCTTAGCCTTCTAGTTGGCACATGGGCTTTCTAAATGGGCCGGGCTTGGCTTAACTTGGGCTTTGAGCCCTAAACACGAACAAGATTAGATTACAATTCATGCCCATTAATACCCGACTAGCTTATTACATTACAAGACCTAGTTTGACTTAATAAGACCGATAACATTCTTGTTTGACTTAATATAATTAAGGCTAACACGAACGGAAAAACATCCTCATCAAAGGTTACATGACGTGATATGATGATTTTGTGGTGGATAAGTCAAGGCATCGATATCCGCGATGATGAGATGGGTATCTGAAAAAAATACAAGGCATTGATCGTGGTTGTAACTTGTGGTCAACATGTAAATGGGGTAGCGAAGACACCCAAATACATGAAGGTAATGGTAAATGGGATGTTTATGGTATAGTTTGGTGAAAGGTATTTCATTTTTAATATTCGTAGAGGGTAAGATATTTAAAAGGTATGTAGCCATATTAAGTGCTTTGACCCAATAAATAGGAGGGATGTGGGCTTGAAAAAGAATGGTGCGGACAAGGTTATTAATAGTGCGGAACATACGTTCTGATTTCCCGTTTTGTTGGGATGTCTTAGGACATGAAAAACGGAACTGTATTTTGTGTTGGCGAAAAAGGGCATGAAAACGAGTATTATCAAATTCACCCCCGTGGTCACACTACTAGGACTTAATATCAACGTTAAATTTATTATTTACAAATGCATGAAATTCAACAAACTTAGCAAATAAACCAGATTTATGATGCAAAGGATAAACCCGAAGATAATGAGAAAAATTATCTAAGGAAATAGCATAGTAATTTATTCCACTAACACTTAACATGTTTGCCTAACTGACAAGCATGACACAAGTTCGAC
>BQNB010150660.1:0-16005 GCA_026074375.1 Tanacetum coccineum
TAAAAAGGCAATAGAAAAAAATTATATTTTACTTAATTTTTCTCGCCAAAAAGTGTCGCTAAAAGGTGTCGATCAAAATTTTTTTTTACCCTATTACCAAAATTTGAATTTGATGTAAAAATAAGTTAGAAAGGCTATATAAAAAATTACATATTACTCAACTTTTTTGGTCTGGAATTAAGCAAACCGCCACGTAATTAAGACCAAACCGCTGGTTAACTTAGTAACTCGCCGGCCTATTAAAATAATCAAACCGCCGAGTAATTTGAACAAACCGCCTTGTGATTTTAGTGAGCAAACTTTGGCAAACCGCTGTCTTTTGTGGCAACTCGCCGTGTATTTAAAATAAACAAACCGCTGCCTAGTCTGACTAACTCGCTGCCTGTTCCTTTGAGCAACTCGCCGTTTGGTAACTCGCCGTTTAGCAACTCGCCGTTTAGCAACTCGCCGCCTAACTTTTTATAGTAACTCGCCTCCTGAATTAAAATAAGCAAACCGCTGCTAAACCTATTGACAACTCGCCGGCTATGTGAGCAACTCGCCTTTGACCAGCAACTCGCCTTTGACTTTTTCCTAAAAACGTGGATCTTGTCCCTTATCTTACCAAACCGCCATGATGAACACCAAGCTCGATTTTTGCATATTCATTCCAAATGAGCTTATTTCCCACGAAATAAAGCTTTACCATGTAATAGGAACCAAACCTTATAAGCGTAAACTTACAACAACATGTATTTCCTTGTGGATGAACGAAGCAACTCTCCACGAAGAACACCAAATAAATTCGAATCTTTGTAGATTTGTTATCGATCTTGAGGCTTGTGTATCACTTGGAATGGTAACAATACACCTTATTTAACATGTAGGACAAGAGAAACAAAACGATTAACCAACAAAATTAGCCAAGAATTTTTTTTGAGCCGTGAGGTATTTAGAACACAAATAAGCCACGAATTTGATGTATAACCACACAAATCAAACACGAATCCACCCTTGAAGCTCTGATGCCAATTGTAGGATCCCGTGTCACTTCATAACATATATAACAATCACGAATCGAACTAGAAAGGAGAAAGAGAGGGGAGTTGTTCTAGAGAGAGAAAGAAGAGAGAGAGAGATGAGAGAATATGGAAAATGATATTGTTTTAGAAATGAACTAACTTTTCCAAAGAGGAAAAGTTACTTATATACCCCGACACATTAAAGTAATGCGTGGGATATTTAACTAGGACCCGGGCTCGGGTTTTGCTTGGGATTAAACCCGAAACATATACAATATTAGATTATCTATCGAGCCCGATTCTCGATATTATCCTATTACAACATTAACTAATTGATTGACCGAGACTTAAATACATAATGAACGAACTTCTAGTTCAACTCAATATCTTGAGGCTAACAGGTCCTTATAGGATTACCTCCAGAGAAGGATACAAGTATTTTTTTTAACCATTGTAGATGATTTCTCTAGGGCTGTCTGGGTTTATTTGATAAAGTCTAAGGTTGAAGTGTTTGGTTATTTTGTAGAGTTTGTTAATCTTATTGCTAATCAGTTTCTTAAAAGAATTAAAGTTATAAGATCTGACAATGGTACTGAATTCATTAACAACAAAATGGAAAAAAATTTAAAGGAGAAGGGTATCATCCATCAGACCTCCTATGCCTACACCCCTCAGCAAAATGGCATTGCTGAGAGAAAGCACATGCATCTTCTTAATGTTGCTAGGAGTTTGTTATTTCAAGGAAACATTCCTTTGTGTTTTTGGATTGATTGCATTTTAACTGCTACCGACTTAATCAACAGGCTTCCATCTTCTGTCCTTGCTGGTAGATCTCCTTTTTGTATGCTTTATGGTAGAGAACCTTCCTTTTCCCACCTGAGATGTTTTGGTTGTCTATGTTTTTCTAGTGTCTTAAATAATGCTGATAAGTTTTCACCTAAATCTGAAAAATGTATCTTAATTGGTTACTCAAGTTCAAAAAAGGCTTATAAGTTATTAAGTTTGGAAAATATGAGTTACATTTTTTCAAGAGATGTCAAATTATATGAAACCATTTTTCCTTACAAAATGAAGTCTAATAACAAAACCTTTGAACTAAATAATGAAGTTAACTCTAGGAACTTTTTTGATTTATTTGAGTCTAGTCATCAAGACATCTCAAGTCCCAATTATGATGGAGAGGGACCATCTGATGATGCAGGGGAGGTAATTGTGGATCATCAATCAACTGATACTGCAGAGGAGCAGCCCTTTGATGATTATGACCATACTGCATCATCAATGGATGATAATCCAATCTCTGAGGGCAATGGACCCAATACTCAACATATTCCTACCTTTAATATCAGCAATAGGACAGATGATGATACCTCTGTTTGTGTTAACACTAGAAGGTCTGGTAGAGTGTCTAAACTGTCTGATAAGCTGAATGATTTTGTGCTTGATAATAAGGTTAAGTATGGCCTTAATAGATATGCTAATCACACTGTGTTATCTGCTGATGCTAGTTGCTTTATCTCTAATTTGAACAAGATTGTTGAACCTACCTGTTACAATGATGCTATCAAAGATATAAATTGGGTTCAAGCTATGAACAATGAAATGGAAGCTTTGTATCTTAACAACACATGGATTCTTACTGATTTAACTTAAATAGGAACGCATTAATTCTACATGTGGTTTATAAAATCAAATAAACTCTAGTGTGAAGTTGAAAGTAAAAAAGCATAGGCTTGGGCCAAGTGTTTGTGGGCAAAAGAAGGGGTTGACTAAGAGGAATTATCAGACCCTGTAAGTACAACAGATAGCTGTAAAGAATTTTAATTCAATAAGGATTGTTCCAAAATCGTGGAACATTTACAATGGAGGTAACAAATACTTCAATATATGGATCTTACTAAATCGTTTTAACATGATTCCTCCTCCGGTTTTTTTTGATAAAAAGAACAAGAGTTTGCAAACATTGTAGTCCCAATATGTTTACAACATTCCCCCAGGCATGGAACAAAAAACACACACACAGAAAACTTTATCAAAGGTTGGATTCTTACCAAGCAAGAAATATCAACGATCTTTTGTTACCAAAAACTAAAGATGGAACATTTCTTGCCTTGTTTAGTCTAATTTGATGACATTATTTTATCACAGAAACAACAATGATGAAATTACAAAAAAAAATTCTATCAAAAAACCGACAAATTTCAAGATACAAATTTATAGAACTTAAGTTTTTTCTTGGAATTTGAAGTTGTAAAAACCAGAAATGGTTATAATGTCCTCAAACAGAGAAAGTATACATTTGAACTTTTGTATGAATATGTCGTCTTGGCTGCAAACCTGTTGCCCCCCAGCGCCTGAAAATGGCATTCTAGCTCATCCGGAACTAAACATGATAAACCTCTTAAAGAATGTCACTAAGCTATCAAAAAATTGTTGGAAAATTAATTTATACTTATAGAAATACCATACCACTGAAATTGCTTATTGAAGTTTATATTTTTTTAAAACGACACTAAACATACTTATTGAAGTTTATAAAAAGACACATAATGAAAGGATATATAACAATACTCTCCCATTAAGTTGATCGACAAGATCTTGGCGAAGGCGCCTTGGTTTTACGCCATTGCTGCTCCTATAGCAGGCGCAGCCGGGCTTCTCGCGCTACAGTACATGTTTGTTTTTCTCTTTTCCCTTTATTATTTTATTTATTTAAAAAAATGTAATAGGAGTACCGTTGGCGCATTGCTCCAATGGTATCACTCCGTGCCTACCTGGGTGCCTAGGTCCTAGGCACCCAAAAATTGTGCACGCGTGAGTGAGGGTTTCTCCGCCGATTTAAACCTCCCTTTCTAGAGGAGGAACTGTAATATAGGAGTTCTCGATTACTTACCGACGTTGTTATACATGCAGAATTATTTGGCTTCATACCTTGTTGTTTGAGGCTAATTATACGTTGTGCCAAGGTAATTATTATCTACTTCTTTTTCACACGCACGCCATCATCATTACTTTATTTAACCTATTCAACTATGGGTAAACCTAGGGGGTGGACCCGACGTGAAAATTTGAAAAATTAACAGGTTGGGGTTGAGTCTAAAGGGTTTGGTCAAACCCGACCCATCTAACCCGTCTATTAAACACGCCGGGTTCGAGTTGTTAGGGAATAAATTAAGCGGGTCTACCCGCCAACCCGTTTAAGATTTTTCTCTTAAATTAAAAATTATTTGTATTTTATTATACGGGTTAAACCGGTCGACCCACAAACCCATTTAACCCACCAACTTTTGTATATAAAACGGGGGTTAAATGGGTCCACTGGAACCCGTTTAACCTACTCAACCTATAAAATGGGTCAGGTTCGGGTTATGTGTAAACAAGTTAGGGTTGACATACTTGACCCACCTAACCCGCCAACCCGACTCGAATTTCCACCCCTAGGTAAACCTATTAATATAGCTTTTCATGCAATTAATACACACTTTGGCCCTCTTCAAAGACCTATTCATGCCACATAGGCTTCAAATATATTTACACTGAGCTCTTCATCTTTTTATAAACCTTTTCGTAAACCACTATAGTGGATGGTCTAACAATCCATGTTTTAAAAATAGTTATCTACCTGATCATGCTCCCGGTTCACGTTTTAACCGGGTTTTTTGCACAAAATCGATATCCCGTGACACAACCGGTTGGGTCACCGGAGTTTTAAAACATCGTTTAAACCTATGCATTTGAAACAATCTTATTTAAACACTAATCCCATACAACTTTCTTGTTGCAGTGGCAATGCTAAATCAGGCGCGGACATGATAAGAGAATATATGGCTGAGAGAGGGTTACAGGTACGCCAATTTATGGTTGAATGAGCTCATTTAAACCAATTCAGGTCCCTTTTGGGCATCATCTTATTTGGGAGCGGGTATAAATGGGCGGGGGCATTCACTCGAATTATTGAAGTTTATATTTCTAAAACGACACCAAACATACTTATTGAAGTTTATATTTTTTTAAAACGACACTAAACATACTTATTGAAGTTTATAAAAAGACACATAATGAAAGGATATATAACAATACCCTCCCCTTAAGTTGATCCTTGTCCCCAAGGATCAAAGTTCGGGTAAAGAGCAGTAATGATCTTCCAATATGCTTCTTTAACAAGGATACATGAAATGTGGGATGAATGGCCGCATTAGGTAGTAACTTTAAGGTATAAGCTACTGCTCTACTTTAGCAATAACTTGAAATGGGCCATAATACTTGGCTTACAACTTTTGACTTGCTCTAAACTCCACAATGAAATAAGGTAGGTGCAAGGGAGGTTTTTGTCCATAAACAATTTCAAATGGGGTGTGTTTGGTAGATGTGTGGTAAGTAGTGTTATACCAATACTCAGCTAGAGGTAACCAACGAGCCCAATCAGTAGGTTTTTCAAAACACGTACACCTCAAATATACCAAGAATTCTTTTAGTTTTAAAATCAGTGACTGGATAATGCATTCACTGATATTTGTGCAAATTCAGTACTATTTTCATTATCAGTCTCAAATTCTTCCATCGCAACTTCTGGTTCCTCTTCGATATCATCAACTTCTGGTTCCTCTTCGATATCATCAACTTATGAGTGATACAACTAAGGCTTCTTTCCTCTACATATCACAAAAGAAACAAAGTCCCTTGGGCTCTTTTCTAATCCATTTCAGTAGGTGAGTGTGTTTTCTGGTGGTGTTTGGCTTTTGATTGGGTAATAAGGATCTGTTTGGGTAAGTGAGAGGTTAAGAAGTATTTGTGGTAAATGGAAGATTTTTGTTGTAAGTATTAGGAAAAGGTTTTGGTGTAGGGAGTAAAGATGTTTTAGTGGTCTGTTTGTTCTTTTGTTTTTGTAGGGTGGACTCATGTATTTTTGCTAATAAAAAGCCTCTTAAATGGTGGAAGGTTTAAACATTCTAACCATATTACTGATATCCTCATTTAAAGCAGTCATAAAGCAGCATTGAGGTGGTAATTGCAGCCTACTCAAATAGCTATCAAACTGCTCATGCACTTCTCTAACATTTCCTGTTTGCTTTAGTTCCATTAGCTCAGCCATTGGATCATCATATGGTGCCCCAAATCTACTAGAAATATCAGTCGCCCTCATGCCACTCCAAGGCTTTTCCTTCTAAGTGCAAAATAGCTAATGGCAGTTTAGTGTCTTCCCTAATACGATCTAGGCTAAAAAATTGTTCTACCTTAAGTAACCAACCTCTCACATCATCTCCATCAAATCGAGGAAATTCAGTTTACCTAGATGCATATTGATGAGGACTTCCAGTTAAATCAACCAAACTAAAACCCGCATTAGTACTACTTCCGCGATTATTATCAACCTGAATAATACTCGAACTACCATTATTTCGTTCAGACATCAGTTTAGTCATTTGAGTAGATAAACGAGACATCAAATCAGTTATTTTAGCAATAGACTGAGCATTAGTATCAATTCGATCCCCAAAAGCTTCAAAAACAGTTTTGAGAATTACCTTAAAATCTTCTGGAGTGTTTGGTTCGACTTCATCATGAACGTTAACTGACGACGTATTGTCGTCGAGTGATGGCGTTGATACCCCCGCCGTATTCTTCTTCATACTTCGAGTTATCGCAATTGTTACGTCAATCGTGACAGTCCGAAGGAAGGACTCAAGATTCCAACCCAAATTAAGGAAGAAATTAGTCCTCCGATAATTCGATCCGATCAACAAGAGCTCTTAGGATTTAAGAATAAGAACTGATAAAAAAAAGGATTAAATGTGATTACAACTCAGTCCCTAAAGTTCTTATATTTCTAAAACGACACTAAGCATACATATTGAAGTTTATAAAAAAGACACATAATAAAAGGACATATAACACTCGCTATGCCGCCTCTATACAAAATAAGTTGTTATTTTTCTCATTTTTATTGTAAAATGTTATGTGCAGGCACTTGACTTCACCATGTTCTTTGAGGCACTTGACCTGACATTGTTGGAGGATGTTGTCCGCCCTTTTGCTGTAAGTCTGAAATGTAACAAGATGATGGTAATTACAATTTCTTTAGTATCGGTACTTGATTTTTAATATTTTCTTTTGCAGTCATCTCTTAGAGTCCTGGTAAGTCTACCACCGGCAACTTTCGAGGCACTTGATGTGACCCAGGTAACAACTTTATACACAAAATTAAATTTGATGATGGCGAGCTAAAAGTGATTCCAATTGTTTAGCTTGCTTCATGTTAAGTATATCTTTTATAACTACATATTTCCCCAACCAAAATTCTAAATTGCAAATATACCCAATATAACTAAACACTTTTTCTAAGACAATAACACCCTTCTCAAGCATCAAACTGTGTTTCTTATTAAAGGAGTAACCGTTACATTCTAGAAATTGATATCATTTTATGTATTTTATTAGTTAATCGTTTGATTTTAGTATAGTTGATTATGTTCTCTTTATTACCACTCGTTTAATAGGCTTGCACATGATGGCTCTAAGAACAAATTAATAATGTTCTAGGAAATCTAAGATTAAATGACATCACAGTTGTTGATAATATTCAAAACATTAAAGTATTACTTCAAGCCTGGGATTTTAACCTTGTATGCATGAAAAGGGTATAATGGTCATGTAATACACTGTTTAAAATGATATATATATAAGAATGGGGAAATATGTTATTTTAGTTTATTAAAGTGGGTATATTTGTTATTTTAAAATTTGGCTGAGGATATATATCATATATGTAATTATTGAAGGGGACATATGTAATTGCCCCATTAAATTCAAGTTAAAAAACTGCCATCTTAAAGGCTTGGTGCATGCATGTTGGGTAGCAACTTGCATTTTTATTTTATTACCTTTACAGCTGCTTCTATGTTAGTATATAATGTGTTCACTCTGGAAAAAGATCTCATTAAACTTGATATATAATGATAGGCACAAAGATCGGTGATCAAGAGCGCAGTCGCCTATTTGATTCGACTAGGTGATCAAGTACTTCTGCTCTAGTATTTCTATGGCTGTCTCAAATGACTTGTATTAAGATTGTTTCCTATCCTCGTTTGATGATTATGTGAATCATGGTACAGTTTGTGATATTTTGAGTTCATCAGCCGAAGAAAGTTTTTTTCTCTTTTATTTCAGTAATCACCTTATAGGTGTGAAAATGAAACAAGATGCCTACTGTTAAATAAAATTCCATGCTTACTGGACTTAGTATATATTGTGCCAAAGGAGAGTATAAATATCATGTTGCTCTTAACTATAAGTTAATGTCATAATGCAATATATTTTATATCGTTGAAGAGCTTCGTGTGTTTGTTTATCACGGAAGTCTTTGGTTTTTCCTTCGTTGTACAACGCATCCCTTGATCCATGTATACTGATTTAAAAAACAGTTGATTATATCTATCAGTTCATGATGACAAGTCAGTGTTTATATCCTAAAAGGTGTTTTAGTTTTGAGCATTCATTTCCTCTTTGTGTTGTACGCGTCTATTTCAGGCGTTCTGTTTATAGTTTAAAACATCTTGGAAGCTGCAGCTCTACCTGCAGCAAATGCACTTAAACAAACAGACGCATTTCGAATGGTACTGCACAAAAAATGCAATTTACTTAACAAGTTTCTTTTTCTACCAAAACATGAAATGGTTTATAAAGTATGTCTCATGTATCAGTAAAAATGGTTTAGTAAGACAAAAAAGATTAAAAGAACACGACTCACGCAGATCCAGTCAGCGCAGCCATAATTACGTTAACCACGGTTCCTCCGGTGTATCCCCTTTCGAGTATCATCTTTGCACCATACCAAACGGCTAATGCATAACTAAAGTATATGATTGAAAGCATCGATCCAAGACCAAGGCCAGCAGCTAGGCCTTCATTAACACTAGACGTGTATGCATCTTTAAGAGAATTATCATAATCTGCCACTGCTTTTTTCTCCCCGGCAAAAGAAGCAACCTAACACCCCAACCACTTGAAAGATGCTGGAACTGATAATCGGATTCATGATAATAAAATCTTATTATTGATAATCATGGTCAAATGCTGAGAACTATACAAGGAAATGTAAAACTACTTATCACCATTACTTCTATATCCAATTCACAAGCATCCAAGTTTTTCACATTAATATCATTTTTGATCACGTCATAATTCAAAATATCAATTTAGCACAACATGCCAAGAATTTGAACATCTAACTATCAAGTATTCCAATGCTGTCAATTTCAAACAACGTAGAGAACATTAGCATACTACTTTCTATGGATCGTTTGATTATAACTAGATCTGTATATATCGTTCTGTTTTTAATATCACATAAGCACATTTGAAACATGCACCGAAACTCCCTATAATGCAAGATGAGCTGTTCTCATTTCATTTCACCTTATCTTCATAATTGTTTTTATGTTCAGAGCAGGGCATTGCATAGTTTATCAGGAAGTGGTCATACATGTGAGAGACTTTTTGAACTTGATTTCAGAAGGGTCAACAGTATCTTGCATCTTGAATGGTGGACGTGCTAAAGCTCCATGCCTCAAGCCTCGAAAAGTCTATTCCTCTATCAAACCCCTCAGTGATCGGTCTTATTCTGCATTCTCTTTTCAACCACTAGTAAGAAGTCGTTCAACAATGAATATAATTAATTGTGCTCTAATTAATGGCGGCTTTGGATTATTTGCTCCCTATAAAAGTGCTATTCCCGTGAGACATTTTCCTCAGGCTTCAAAAGCAGTATTACCCAAAAATGTTGCAGGTGATAAAGAAGGAAGGAAGAAAAGCCCATCCTTTCTTGCTTTTAATAAACATTGGAAACAATCAAAGAGTTTGACTCACAAAAAGTCTATAGTAACTAATGGTGTAAGAAAGATACTGCATCTTCATTAAAAGATCCACTTATTGAAGATGGCGAGAAAGAGGCTGATGTTGTAGTCCCAGCTCTTATTAACAACGAAGGTCAACTGCCTAAGACTAAAGCAAAAAGGAAATCGCAACCGAAAAGTAAAAGTAAAAAAAGCCAAGAGGAGTCTACTGTCGCTTCTAAGGAACTAACTACAGAGACAAGTTCTAAAAAAGCTTCTTCATCAAAGAAGACCAAGCCCTCCAAGAAGGACGTGGGGACTCCTGCCTTAGAGGTTGGTGAAAAAGCAATTTAATTGTGAGCAGTATTGTATGTAAGGGAAAATGGGCGGGTCGAGCAAGTTGGTAATGGGTCAGACCGTGTTGACTCTTTTTGTCCACAAATCTACATTTTCTATATTTCTTTTTTAATAACTGGTCTACAGATATGATTAAATAGCAATCTTGTTATGTAGTACTTAGAATACACTTTTCGCACGAACTTTTTTTACCTCTCTGGCCCATGACCTTATAAATGGTTTTTTTTTTTGTTTTTAATCTTACCTGTATGACTCGATAAAGAACATAACCTGGATCGACCCGTTCATATGAAACAAGTTAAAAATGGCTATTTCTGGCTGTATCTGTTATTATAAATGATATGTTGATTGAATTATAACTTTTCCAGGTTTCCTCAAATGGAAAGTCCCTTATTGAAGTAAGTTTGGAAGACGAACAATCCAAAGGGACAACAAAAAAACCTCGTAAGAGAAAACCCAAAACACATGCAAAATCTTCTACAGAGTCCAATGAGGCTCTGCAAACTGTAGATGTCATTGACTTACCTTCAAAGTCAAAACCTTCGTCTGGTAAATCTGTTGTTGTGGTGGAGTCTGTCACAAAGGCAAAATCTTGCGGACATGTTTGAAGTCCTTCCTAGTTACGGTCATGTGAGGGATTTGGCTGCAAGGTCAGGATCAGTGCGACCTGATGATGATTTCAGTATGGTTTGGGAGGTTCCTTCTGCTGCCTGAACTCATCTTAAAGGTTGCATTAAACAAGTATGATACTTTATCCTCTTACAAGTCTTGAAACTTAATGTTTGGTTACATTAGAGTTATCGGTCTAAACTTATTTATTTATGATTTTATGAATGGGTTGATTCAAGTTATGAATAGGTCGATTTAAGTCAAATTAGTCGGAAGTCACATAATGTGAATTTACAATGTTTTATCTGCTACATTGTTTAAAATAAATAGATTTTTAGTGAAATAATATATGAAGTTATCCGGTTTGACTTTCGACCTGTTTCTCAACCCACTTAACCCACCCATATGCCCACTTCTAGTTTATGTGTCAAGGACTACTTAAACTTGCCAAAGTGAGTAGAAGTTTTGACAGTAACTTGGCATATAATTGGTAGCAAGTGGTTGGATGTACTTTCCAAATGTGGTTATTACGACTTGAAGAATTAAGTTCTTTGAGTTCTATATACATAAAAAAAAACATATATTAAACCTTAATTTCAAATTTTGAATGCTAAGTAGTTTTACCTAAAAAATCATAAGTGGTAATCATAATTTGAGATCGCATCATTAAACATTTAATCATTCCCTCTTAACTAGCTGCTATTCATTTTCTTTCAAAATCATATTTGTTGCCATTTGTCTTTGTATCGCTTCTCCTCTTGTTTCATTTTGTTTTTCATCACCCAAAATCTTATTCTTGCATCAGACCCTGATCGTGAAGGTGAGGCTATCGCTTGGCGCATCATTGAGATGTTGCAACAACAAAACGCTTTGCCTGGAAACATTAATGTTGCCCGAGTCCTCAACAACAAGATTCTGCAAAGTAAACTACATTTTCCACCATCGTACACTATGAAACTTGCACAAAAGCTATACGAAGGCATTAAGTTGCCAGATGGATTACACGTATAATGGAGCTGTAGAGGAAATTAGGTCATTTGTTACAGAAAGATACGGGAAAAATTATATCCCCAACAATGCTCGGAAAATTTTCAAATTAGTAAAAAATGCTCAAGAGGTACATGAGGCGATTAGGCCTACAGATATAAGAACGCTTCCCTCAATGCTTGCATAAAGGTTGAAGGATGCCATTACATGTATTCCAAACTTATAATTTTGGTTCTGACTGTTTACATTTACAAGTATTTGCTTACAGATGAGCCTCTGTTTTTGTGTTGTATTTCGGAAAAGTTGCTTTTGAATTTGATTGTGTGATAGAATACAAAATTACCAACCAAGTTTATATTATGTACTGTATCATTTATGGCAAAAATCTTACCTTTAAAGGCATATCAGTTCATCCACCAGCTCATTCTAAATAACCGATTACTAGACATAATTTACAGCTGATGAGGTTTAGGGATGCATCTAGCTAGAAATACATGTCTCATTATTATTACAATTGATAAAATAAACAAGTTACTACGGAGTTTCGCCTTAAATACGGTACATAAATTGAATAAGTGAACCAAGTAATATGCCTTAACATAACGGGGATAGCAAATTGAAAAAAGGACCTATAATATGCCTTAACATAACGGGGATAGCAAATTGAAAAAAGGAAATCTAAAAGTGGCGAGTGCTTCCACAACTTTTTTGCCCAATGTTTTCCAAACGATAGTTGTTGCACGTTCCTTGCTGGAAACGGAACCATTCTTCTGAGATCATCAAGGTTTATGTTTGATGGCACAAAATCATCTATTGTTTCGATGTGAAAGTTGCTTGATAAATCAAGTGCTTTTCTCACCTTAAAAAAAAAGGACAGATCAATTGGATCATTTTTAAGAAACCTTAGTATGAGGTGAATATGTGCAGGAGTACCAGATGGAAACAAGAGAGTAGCCATTTTCCATGCATTGTAAGAGAAATAAAGTAATTTTGAAGCATAAACTTGTATGTTCAATTGCTTGTCTAAGTACACACTAAGAGTCAATCTCTTTAAGGAAACACAGGTAATATTAATGGTTTCTAGCATGCAGTCTTCGATTGAGAGGGTCAAAGTCTCGAGAAAAGGAAAATTTGTTTTTATCATATCGGAAAATGCATCATCTACCGTCAAACGTAATAAAACCAATTCTCTTACGCTCTCTAATGTATCCATTCTGACTGCATAGCTTGTTACGGAGCAGTAAGAAAACAAGTGAAGACTTGGGAGATCATACATTTCCAAGAGGTCGTTCTTCACTAAAACAATTTTCAATTCACAAAGGCAACGGAGGTTTGTCACCTTAATCATCTTCAAGCGCACGGAAGGACCAAAGTCTAAGTTTATCTTCTCAAGTAAGCTACAAGAAGAGAATAAGTTATGAAGTGCCTCTTCAGTTATGCAGACACCAATCAGCTCGAGTACGCGTAGGAAGGAGCACTTGATCACAGGACATGCATTCACCCTAACCTGACAGATGGTGTGTATGTTATCTGCTCTTAAACTTAAGATATCTAGGTTTTGAAAAGAGAATATCGCATCCGGAAGCGTAAGCCAACCACGGTCAAGCGTATAAACCTTTACACCACACATTGTTAGGGAAAGCTCCTTGAGAGTAGAATATGAAAAGGCGGCTAGTGCTTGAAACCAATTATCTAAAGGATAAGGCAAAAAGGACAAGTTGTGGATGTGTAAGTGAAGGTGAAAACAGTCAATTGACAAGTTTTGGTTGAGATAGCGTAAAAGAGTGCGATCAATACAGTTAATGTAGTCTATTTGTTCTTGTAAGGTGAGGTGACCACATTTAGCAAACCTAAGGGTATTAACTGTCGACCAAGCGTGTAGCCATGACTTGGACAAGACACATGTGCGGGCGGCATCTTTTGGGGGCAAAAATGATTGTATAAGATGGATTAACTCTTTCGGAACATCATCATATTCTTCTTCCATCTCTATGTCTATGTCTATGGGGGGAATACTACTTTTGCAAACATAATCCAAACACCCTTTTAAGAATGTCATAATCATTTTTAAACTTACGATATGTTAAACTTATATAAGCCCACAAGCCACAAAATTGGGGCTTGTGTTATATAAGCCAAAATCAAATAAGCTCAAATAATAACCGACCAACTTACCCTTGTTTTGACCAACAATTGATTTTCTCTTCTTCAACAATTGTGATGTTAGATACTCAATAGCACCTGCTATTCAATTGATTTCACTGCATCTGCTTCCTTGATTTGGGGTTTTTTGAGCTTTCCAATACCTAACTGCCCAACCTGAAAGGATGCAGATTTTTGTTTGTTTATATATATGAAATAAATATTAAAGGAAATGTTGGATTAAAGGAAATAAATATTAAAGGAAGTAAATCGAGTATTAAAGGTTCCGTGTGTTTGATTCAAGTAGTTGGATTATCAAAGGGTACTACTAAGAGGGTAAACAAAACGGGCTCCGCAGGCCAGCTTTTCACTCCATTAAAAAATACCCCTTCACTCATAACACACCTTCACCTCTTCACTTGGGTCCCACCACTAACTATTTTTTTTTCTTTCAATTTTTTTCACAAAAACATAATTTATTTCACACAAATTAAAAATACAAACTACAATACATTTAAAAAAAACATTGCGAAATTCACACAAACATGTTTATTGTTTGTAAGATGTAGTGTTTTGAAATGATAGTTGTATAAAATTTGATAAAATGAGAAATGTTATTTATAGAGAAAAATGGGTATAAAAAAATTAATTTTTTTAAATTTTGAAATGTATCCGTTGGTTTTAAATTTTGAAGTGTTATTCAAACGGTTTAATATATTTCTTTGTCCATTTCCTTCGTTGTAGAACTGGCGAGATGGCTTCGATTTAGCAAGTGGCGAAGAAGCATGGTATGGTGACGAGCCAAGTGGCGAAGCCACGTCGGAGTGGCGAGCTAGCTTCGCCACCATACCCCATGCTCTAAATCTACCGAATTTCACTTTGGTCAAAAAGTCTACATCTTGAATTTCGCAGCATTTAACTGTGGTTAACATGAGCTTTTGTAGAGAGTAGATACGCATAAAAGTAAATATCATATCCCTATGTAAACACATTTGATGTACTTTAATTTTGTTCTATTTATTTATTTTTCTATAATAAATGTCTAAGACATACCAGAGAGTGATACTTAAAGTAAGGGGTATGGTGGTTTAAACCACAAAACAAAACGGGCCACACAGGCCGAATTTAATAAACACGATGAAGAAGTGGGTCAGGGGTAAAAGAATATGTTGACGTTCAATTTTTTAAATATATTCCACCACTTTTTTTACTATCATAATAGCTGTAGAGATACCTACATCGCTAAAACAAACTTGTCTTTGTTTCATTATATAAATGATATAATTAATATAATATAAAAAATAGCTAAATAAACCAAAGTTATAAATTTATATTTATTTTATAGGTGAAATTATTATATTTATAAGCGTGTTTTTCGTGTACGAGTATTTACTTGACAATATATCAATCATATACGACAATGATTATAGTCTGCGTATATCTATACTACTTATAAAGAGAATTTATGATTCTCTTGAAAGTTGAAAAACTACAAAAATAAGTGTAGGGAAACATGTACACTTTTATTAAAATAAAATTAGATTTCAATTAATAAATAATTAACAGAAAATAAATAACATAAAAGAAAACATACCCAATAGGGTAGAAGCAGAAGACAGACACTATAAACGATAAATGAAGAAAGCAGTAAAAGATCGTGGAACGAGGCACGTGTTGGACACGCTTCCCTTAAAACAGATTCGTCGTCTGTCTCCCAGGGTACAACGTTCAAAGCTGTTGTACAGCCGGACTAGACAACTTGCCTGAAAGGTTACGGAAAAGCTGAGTGTTTCTGATCGAAAATACTACTAGAAAATCTTGTTAATAGAGCTTTTCTCTCTTGTGTGTTTTTCTTGTGTCTTGGAATGGTTGAGATTGCCATCTATTTATACACATTCATATGCATATGGTGTAATGGTGCAATCAATGTCAATTAATGCCTTAATAATGAGCTGCTATAAACCAAATCATAACAGCCAATTTAATTGTCAATTAATGACACATTAATTTGCAGTTATAAACCTTTGAAACAAATCATAACAACCAATTTAATTATCAATTAATGACACATTAATTTG
>BQNB010150661.1:3538-16005 GCA_026074375.1 Tanacetum coccineum
TTTTTTTTCTTTGCACGATTAAAATTTTCAACTTGTTAAAAAGGATATTTTCATTCCAATTTATAAGTTAAAAGCTCAGAGATTTAATCATGCAAAAACAAATGTAAAAGGACTTGTTTTTTTAATTCGGTTCCATATACTTATGTGAGTTTAATCCTGTAAATCAAGATTACCTTAGTTCCAGGTCTCAACTGCTCATCCAAGAACTCACGTTTCAGACGGATCTGTAGTCAAAGGAGCAAATTCAAAAATAGAAATTTACGACAGTTTAACAAATCTGCGATAAACAATATTCATAGTAGTAATAGCACAAATAGACAGACTATAACTATATCCTCATATGATGTACAAACACTTCAAATCAAGAAAGTACATTAATATAATGGTTGAATATCTCATTTTGAAAACCATTATACTAAAATATCTATATATTTAATGCATAGCCAATACAGATTAATAGATCTCGCTGTGAAAAACATAGAAAGGCAACAAAAGAATACCTTAGAATCAATCGACGAAGCAAATGGAATGCCAGCGACAATCACGGCTCTAGCAGCACGGTCAGCAAAATCTATTCCTTCCCTTACCTAACACATAAAAATAGTTTACACTCGATCAAAAAAATCTACAACAGAAAGGTTCCTACAAATATATACTATTACATGTATAGACTATTCAAGTTATGACTTAGAGAGGCACTATGTATAAGATGGATGAAACTGCACCTTTCCACGACATACAGCAAAGAACACTGCACCGTTCTTTGAGGTATCACTTAATTTGGTCTCGTAGTCCTGCTCAAAAGTGAAGAACTTTACAAAAACAGGAAAAAAAAACAATTTGCTGATTAAAACTGAAAAAGATACTCACTTCAATTGTGTGGGACAACTCTGAAGAATCTTTAGGTTCCACGACATGATGCTTATATTCGCATATCCTTTCCCATATGGTTCTGGAACCTGTTGAGGTTCCACCCTAAGAAGCAAGGGGAAAACTTATCAGAAAGTACAAGCAAGTACAAACAGAATTCAGATATTTCTAGTAGATATCATACCGTGTTCTCCTTCCAGAATTTAATGCATAGGTCCATAAGGCTGTAAGATTGAAAAAAGACAAGCATCCCATCTGGTACAACTTGAGCAAAATTGACTGGAAAACAAATTTTGAAGATCATAAAAACACTGAATATAACAGCGATTAGAGTTCAGGTATAAATAGATCCACTAAGTAGTGGTAGAAACATATTGCTGCAACTGTACATGTTTCTTCTTTCAACAAATTAGAAGCAATATACTAGATATATCCTACAAATAGAGCTTTAGAGGTGGCAATTTAACCCATATACTTATACATGAATCAATTCTTGTATTTCTTGTCTCTAATAAGTCAAACAGGTAAAATGTATACTGAAAAAGGTTCGCTAAAAAGAAAATGGTTCAAACATGTCTAAAGTACCCATAGTGTTTTTATAATACATTAAAACTTTCAACAATTCAATCAAAATTATATAAGTTAAGGAATGATAAATATCCTGAAAGTCTGCAACCATATTTGATACACTAACTATTGATAAAAATGGACTCGTGTTGAACCAACCTACCCATTTTGGACCCATACAAAAAGTACCCATTCTACCCGAATCATTTTCACCAGTTAGCCAGCCCGCCTATGTAGGCCACTTTGCCACCTTACTAACAAGTGATTTGAGTTTATTACAAACATCATTCTTACCAATGGAGTTGCCTAGATCTTGCTGATACTCTAAATTACCCCGAGTGTTGTAAGAAGAGTTCAATGCTTGGCCCGATGGACCAACAAGTACAATCCCAGCCCATAATTGATCATCTGATATGACATGACGGTTCTCCAAACGTACCGGAAAGTCTCTAGATTCGACAACAAAATAAAGTGAGATTTCCTGATAACATGTACGTCGACGGGAATAACATATTTAAATAGAAACTTACAGTCTTAGCTCTTCAGCTAATGAGTCCATAGGGGATAAAGTGCCAGATGTCAATATCATAGATCTAACCCCAATTTTGGCAAATTCTTCCATAGCAACCCCAGGGTTAAAACACCACCAACTGAAGATTCTAGACGTGGTGACTACATCACCAAAAGTATTGGAATTAAACAACTATAGTATAAACCTAAATTATGTAATGATTATCAACATTTTCAAAAAACAGATCTGCAAATTGTCATTTTCTGTACAACCAAAAGTTTAATCACATATTATGATAGATTTGGTGTGATAAACAGGTGCACATTGAGTATCTTCTAGAATTGGAACTTTGATTCAAGAAAATCAAACGTAAAAGAACACATTTTTACCTTCAGGGCTAATAGATGGTTTTCTTTCAACTTGCCGAATATGAACCTGATATTAATAATAGGTTTAGAGTTAAAAACATACAACACATTCTATAGAGTTCACCGCCAATCTTAAAAGTAAAATAAAAAATTTATATGACCAAATACTAAACTTGAGGTCCAAACTTACACGATAATATTTGGCATGGGAATTCCCACTTTCCTTAAAGATTATTCTCAGGATGTCTGCTATACTCTCCAACCAACACACCTTTGCGTTTTGGGAATCAGGTGCATCTGTAGATCAGATAGAATATAGATTAAACACTTAAAAAGTTAAATCATTATGATGGAGCACTCAAAACTGCTGATAGAATGCGAGACGTGCTGTAGTTGTGGACTTTTGCCCAAAGTTTTGAGTAATTAATCTTAGTTTTATTGACAAAGTGCTTACTTTTCTCAAGTATTTTAGTAGCATCCTCAATTGTATTAAGAAGCGTGGTTGCTGTATCCTCTCTGATACCTATTTCCTTAAGCAACTGATAGATGTCAGCGCCAGGGCCGCTAAAACTCAATCCTTTAGGATCAAGAGGAGCATCACTAATCTTCTGTTTAAGCTTTAACAGATGTGCTGAAAGAATAAAGTCCGTTTGATCAAATAAAAATTGTCATGAAGCTGACGAGTACAAATGAATCAGAGGTAACTAGAACAACAAAATATGCAAGAGAAAAAAACGAGAAAAGGTAAAATAACTGAAAGATGTGAGGATATTTTAGTGCATTTGTAACATCAATTTTCATCAGCTTAATATATAAATATAATGCCTGCTAATCATTCGATTTCTTCACTTTGTTTCTATCCCATAAGGAAAACGATGTACCTCTGAGAAATACATACTTTTGTGAATCACGTGCTGCTGAGTTAGCAAGATCTATACATGTATATGCTTCCCAATTACATGCATCTAAGACTGAATAAGTTAGGTCAAAAGAGGCTGCCTCTGAGCATACGCTCTCCTATATAGTTCATAGAACATAAGAAAAGTTCGTTAATTATGTGCATTAAAAAACTACCAAACGCAATAAAGCTCAAATTCAAGTATTAACATTTACCAGATTGTGAGCTTCATCAAATATCAGTACACTGTTTTCCCACTCAATGGACAAAGATTTTCTGTTGCCGGGATCGATAAGGTAATTGTATGGTGCAAACAAAATATCAACACTTTTATGAAGCTCTCTTGACAAGTGATAAGGGCATCTGCATTTACATAATTAACATTAGTACCGTTTAACGAAATAACTAGCATATAAGCTACAAGTCAAAGTTGAAAACCAACGGTCCATCGGGTTTTCCAAGTTTGACCAGATCTTCTATGTCGATAGGTTCAGCCCCGAGATCAGGATTGCTTTTCACATAATCTGCAAAAAAAGAGTAACAAATACGAAAAACAGGTTTCCAACAAGGGCTGCAGAAACATCACCTGTCACAAGTGGATAATGGTCACAACGCTCTTCTGCGCGGTTTTGACATAGAAACCGGCATGCAGTGGTCTGCCTTTTTCCATGCATTTGACTTACACGTGGGTGAACGCATAAATGCTCCCGAGATCCTAATACAACCATCTTGGGTCTGCATAAGTTATAGATACGTGTAACATGTGAAAGCACTTAAATGATTCAAACTGTCGTGTGTCGGTAGATAATACAAAGTACACAATTGATCACGGAAACAATTGAAATTTCACAATATCTATGATGAGATTTAACATTGTTATTATGCAAAGAGTTTCATTCCAAAAAGACTAATTGGACTTCAACTATTATCAACAAATTGCAAAGACTGAAATCACTCAAATCAACCCTAACCTGTAGACGGTTTTTTTCAGCTCTTGAATCACTTGCCGGATCTGGCTGTGAGTTCGTGAAGTATATACAATAGTTGGAAGCTTCCGTGATGAAGGACCTTCTAATTGCATGCTTGCAGAACCCAAACTCTTTCTCCAAGCCAAAGTAGCACACAGAAGGCACAATGTTTTCCCCGTCCCAGTAGGACTTTCCAGCAGCGCATTGGATTTCTGCCACACGACAAAAGCATATGAATTAAATAGTAGACAATCAAACACCAATACCAACGACGCTCTTATTTCAGAATACAAATACCCCATTGTACTTATAACCAAGCTTCCACCCGCTACATAATTAATAAAACACTAATGTGTTCAGACTATCTAGATTTTAAAGAGACAAATACTAGTATCACGATGTCTCTCGGTACCCTGCAGCTCGAGCTGACAGTAAATTTTGTCATTATAACCAGATACTAACCAGTCCGTAAAGGATTTTCATAACAGTGAGCATACGTTGTGTGTGTGAGTTTCTGTTTAAATACTTTTAACCTAGTACATTGATGAAACTTAACTTGATTAAGGTGCCAAACAAGCAGCTAATAGCAGTAGTTGTTTGTCTGTAGCAACTAGTGTTTAAAGTTTGTAATATAAAGTTTGTTTGGCAAGTAGCGTGTAGCCTTTTGGATTTTGTTTAATCACTAATTTTACAACAAATCCTACTTTAATGCTCGTTTGGGCAACTAGGTTTATATATTTTTTCGAAGGGAACATTTAGAAGTTGTTTTACACATTATGATTACACCAACTACTACGTTACCAAAAAAACTCGAAGGGCTAGCAGTAGTTTGTTATAAAGTGTAAAATGACGTAACTCTTTAATTAGCATTTCAAATAGTGGCATTTAAGCGCTAAAAAAACTGATAGCCAAACCCTAGTGTATAATAATACCAATACATTCAAGTAAAATAGACTCTAACTAATTATGTAAAACTTAAAACTAATTATGTAAAACGTATAAGTAAATTTATACGTTTTGAAGAGACTGGATGACTCGTTCCATGTAAAGGAGTTGACAAGGGTATGCTTCGAACGGGAATTCGACATCTATTCCACTAACGTTGTATCTTGGCATTTTGACAGACAAATTGGGAGAATGAATAATATATTTGATGAATATGAATATGATATTTTAAACAAACGGGGGGCTAGGGTTTAGGCCGGCTGAGATTATAAGTTGAATTTGTATTTTTTTAAAGGGCAAATTCACTCTATTAGTTTCCTTTTTTTACTTTTTTACCATTCTAAGTACTTTATTATTTTACGCCATAATTCAGTCACTATCCTATATAAGTTACTTCACCAAACTTACGAGTGATTGTTAAAATTATACCTATCTGACTTTTAACCGGTTGAGAGAAATGGTGTGGCATAAAATCTATATCTATACTAACTAGTTTTAATGTCCGTGCACGCACGTGGCTTAAACATTATGTTTATATATATATATATAATTTTATTTTTTCTTGTTTTATAAGTTATGTATAGAGTAATCTTGAAATCATATAAAGAGAATAGATTTATTAAATATTTTATATATTACGTAGTTGGATAATTAATAATTTTTTTTCTTTTGATTTACCTGTTTTCGGACTCGATATTGTGAGCCAACTAATCTCAGCGAAACTACCCTTTTAGGTAGCCCGGAGTTGGCTCAAGTGAACCTCCGAGGCCACAAGGGGATTAATTTTCTCCTCGTTATATTAGAACCATTGACTTCCACTTTAGAAAACATGTCAATGAAATAAATACTTTTTTAAAAATTCAATTGTTAGAATTTTAGTAGGTATTAAACCAAAAGCAAAGAAAATGTAATTTCTTTCAAACTCATCAATGAATAGCTAGAAAACATTTTTTCTTTATTTATGAAAATTTATGTGCTTCGGTGTTTTTCTATATGGTTGTGCAACATGATTTTTATTAAATAAAGTTAAATCCTTGTTGAAAGTAAGAATTGTTTGCGTTGGCTGTATTTTAAAATATAAAGTCTAGGGGTATAAAGTTTAAGGGGTTATTTGTTATTTTTTAAAGTTATAACAAAAATTTTAAATTTATAAATTATACTTAACTCCATATAATTTATTTAAATTTAAACCACTAAAGTTTTATTAATTACCTCCTCTTTTTTTAAGTTTTTGTTTTCACAAATTTGACACATATATTTTTATGTGTTTTTATTCTCCATCAGATTTCTCCATCAAATTTTTTTAATTTTGAACAAATTGATTCAATTTTGACTTTTTATTGACCAATCAGATCACACACTTTTGCCTACGTGGCAAAATTAAGCGTTCTGATTGGTTCAATGTTTAGACATTATGTTTTTTTAAATACATGTATGATTTTTATTTTTATTTTGTTTTATAAGTTATGTTATAGAGTATTATCGAAATCATATGAAGAGAATAAATTCATATCTTATATATATTATATGAGTTTGAGGATAATTACTAATTTTTTTCTTTTGATTTACCTGTTAACTAACTCGACATTGTGAGCCGACTAATCTCTACAAAACTATTCTTTTAGGTAGCCCGAAGTCGGCTCATGTGAACCTTCGAGGCCACAAGGGGATTAGTTTTATCCTCGTTATATTCGAACCATTGACCTCCACTTTGGAAGGTTGGTTATCTTACCGTTGGATATACAGTTGATATTGTATATGTTTTATGATTCTAGTTGCATTATTGAGTCAGCTATACTTAAGATTAATGGTCACACTTTGTGTTAAAACATGTAAAAATTTAGCTTCGCAATCGAATTTAAAAGCATCAAGTTGAGTTATCAAAATCGTCAATATTTATAGAATATAGAAAGCTAAAAAACTCAAATAAGTATTATGTTTCGTACATACAATATGTGTTGGTCAAACAAAGATTTACCTATTGTATATCTTTAATATATATACAAATATAAAAAGAGTTTTACCCATTTTTCCGTCACCAACACTTTTTTAAGATATAAAAGTAGCCTAGATTGTTATATATGATTTATAGGCATACATACATGTCAATGGAATAAAGACTTTTTGAGAAATTTAAATGTTAGAATTTTAGTACGTATTAAACAAAAAGAAAAAAAATGCAATTCTTCCAAACACATCAATGAATAGCTAGAAAACCCTTTTTATTAATTTATGATATTTTATGTGCTTCGGTGTTTTTCTATTTGGTTGTACAACATAATTTCAGACCGACAATGAAAAATCCATCAAAAAGTCTTCGGGTAGATTTGGGATGTGATTAGATACTGTTAAATCTTTGTTTGGAAGTAAAAAATTGTTTACGTTTGTAATATTTTAAAATATAAAGTCTACGGGTATAAAGTTTAAGGGGTTATTTGTTTATTTTTTAAAGTTATAATAAAACATGTAAATTTATAAATTTACACTTAACTCCATATAATTTATTTAAAATTAAAAATCACTAAATTTTTATTAATTACCTCCACTTTTTTCAAGTTTTTTTCTTCACAAATTTGACACATATATTTTTATGTGTTTTTTTTCTCGTCATATTTCTCCACCACAAATTTTTAATTTTGACCAAATCGATTTAATTTTGACTTTTTATTGACCAATCAGATCACACGATTTTGCCTACGTGGCAAAATCAAGCGTTCTGATTGGTCTAATTTTTAAATTCATATGATTCAATTTGATGGAAAACTCCGAAATGATGTAATTCTTTTATTATATAAAAGATATATAAAGAGAATTTGGCAAATATTGAAAGTTGAAAAGTTAAAAAGTTGAATCTATTTTAGGCAATAGTAAAAAATTGAATACATAGTTGAAACTTCTCTTGTCTTGAAACTAATTTAGGGAATGCAATGACTGTCACAAAAGTTGAAAAACCTATTTTAGGCAACTATTGAATTGAGAATTGATAAAGTTAAATGTTGAAAAACCTAGCCTAATAATCACTCGTTCATTCCCACCCATACATACGACACACACTTTTTTCTCTCTCTAAACCCTAATACACAAACTGCCGCCACCATGATCTTATCACGGCCGTCATCTGCCGAATCCGCCACCATCTCTTGTTGGTTTTGGTGGTTTCAGGTAGTTCCGGTTCGTGGTATTGGTTGTTGGTTTGGGTGGCATTTGTAGTTGGTGGTTTCGGCTGTGTATCACCATCTCTTCGTTACTCTATCATCGTATCGCGAAGGTTTTTTGATATACATCGTTCGATAGGTGTGCTGAAAACCATTTATAAGGTTTGTTTTTTTTGAATATTTTGAAATATGTTAAAATCCATTTCTAAAATCATTTTTTAGGTCTCTGATAAATGTATAAAAATTAGCTGGAAAGGGGATCTTGTGATTCTTTCAGAGGTTTAGCCGATCTGTTTTTTCATAGATCTACGATATGTTGTTTATGATGTGTATATGAGATCTGAGACATGTTTGAATTTGGTGGTTTAAACTGTTTGGATTTGGTGGTTTCAAGTGTGTTTGAATATGTAACTATCTGTTGGTTGTTTCGAGTGTTTTTGGATCTCACAAAGTCTACACTTTTGAACATGTATAGCTGAAATTATGTGTAATAATTGTCTTTAAATGTAGGGGGTGTTAGTTTCAGTTTATAGCTGAGTTTACTTACTTAAGCTGTAAGTTCAACTTATAAGCCCATAAGCCTAGCAAATAAGCTAAGAGGAACACCTCCTCCTTTAGACTTTTAGCTTTTAGAATGATTATGTAGGTAATAGTTGTATTAGAATTGAAATGACGATGTGGATTTCGTTGTTTTGCGCTGAAATATGATAATAATGTAATAGTGTAATACTGATACAAGTGTGAGAAACACCAAGTTAACCATTATTTTACATTATGATAAATTTCAAAGAATGTTATTTTAACTATTCAGATTATCTATTGTTGTTTAAACCAGCTTCTTTGACTTGGCTCATACATAAAAATATAATCCGAGTTAAATAAGCTCATAAGCCCAAAAACTAAGCTTATATAAACTTGTTATAATTTTTTGAATGTCGTAAAGAAGTGTGGTGACTTAAATATTAAAAGCTATTATTTGGAAGAGAAGCATACAATGTTACTGCGTAATATTTTTTTTTAGAGTGCTTTGTATCAAGATTTAGTATCATTCTTAAAAAATAATTGTATTGAGAAACATTTGTACATAGTGCAAAATGATGATTTTTACTAACTACCGTGTTGGCCTTCTTTGCTTTTGAACCGGACCACACTACTTACAAAACATCGTTTACAATTTGAGTTTTCTCTTTAAGCTTATATCATGTTGTATGAATTTTTGACATGATTGGTAGTTATTACGATTGCAGCCGCATGGCTAGGGGTTCTGGATACTCATATGTCACTTCAAGTATGTGACACAACTTATATGTGATGAAGAAGTAGTTCTTTAAGTGGCACGATCTTACGTTTGTTTTTTGCTGTGTGTTATGCAGAACACCAGGGAAACCGTGCAAACGAACTGTCTCAGGAAGATGTCCATTGATCAAGGCTAGAAGGTACTGGTAAGATGTCTTGGTCCTCAAGCAGGCTTATTCCAATTTACCCTTGTCCTGAAGAGGTGTTGGGCGAGCACTGCTCAGGCTAATAACAGACCATTCCTAATGGTCAAGGTCGGATGGCTCCGCCAAGTCAGGCAAAGTTCAATTGACTTGCATTAAGAATGCTGAAAGTAATGCAGAGGTACGTTATGTTGGTTTTGTTAGTATTGTATTTTTAAAATCTTAAGCTCTTTCATATTTGAATTGCAATGGGTGTTGGATTAGCTTTTTAATGGGCTTATTGGCTTATAAGGATTTGGAAACACTGATTAAGGTCGCCTTTTGGATGGAATGGGCATATCAACTTGAGTTTATAGACTTAAATAATCTATAAGCTCAAGTTCATGAGCTCATTTTGAAAACTAGGCACCTCGCTTTTTCCGAAAGGGATGGTATAGATCGCCACATTGAGTTGACTTTGTCTAAAAAGGAGGAACCCGTGAAAAAGGAGGTAAACTTCGTACTTCAGCTCTTAGGACCCATATTTATGCTAATTTGGTTGCATGAAAGTTGCTTTTGAGACGCTTTTAAAATTGTTTTTGTAACAAAAGAAACACGGGTATGTTGTGGACTAATGTTGAGTTTACGTGGCAAGTTTGTTACTTGTGTGTGTGCATGAATGAGCTATATAATTGTGTAAAACGAGTAGTCAGAATTGAAACTCGTAAACACGTATGAAGTCGCACATAGTGTTTCTATAATGCATACGACATTTTGTAACAGCCTAAAAAAGCGTATGCACATAAGCACATATTACATACCACCCAACTTGTGTATGTTCAAAGTGATTTGAACTTGCTTTGAACTTTCATTTAACCAGATTTTTCGATATCAACTTTCCGTATGTTGCTAATTTATGATATCTAACTTTGAAGGCTGATTGTTAGAAATACGAAAAAGTGTCAGTCACTACCAATATAGATAGTCGTGGCTCGTAGTAAGTTGTTATGTAATATTAGTAAGCTAACCGGGCCAAAGGCACATAGAAAGCCCATGTATAAGCCTATGGCCGGTTAAGACTAGAGTATAAGTACCCTCTCCATTGCTTGGAGAGGGTGTTGGTTGTTCATTTTGTCACATTTATACTAATTCAATATTCCATGTTTTTCTTTCTCTCTCTAAGTGTTCATCCAACCATCTCTCTCTCTTTAAAACTCCAAGGGATTCAATCCATACTTGTGTAAGATTATTCCACAATTGGTATCAGAGCCATAGTGTGTTAGTGTAGGTTTTGTGTGCATTTGTTACTCGTTGTAGTCGTATAGTTTGGTTTGAAATTTTCAAAAAGTTTTCACTTTTTTACTTAGTTATCTTAGTATATCTTAGTATAGACTAGAAGTACAAGAAAATCTTTCAAAAACATAAAAAATATCATCTTTTTGAGTCTTTTTGGTTAAAAAGAGGGTTTTATACCAAGAATCTTGATTTCAAATTTTTCGTGTTAAAAACGTTAAAGTTTGTGTTTTTAAGGTTCTAATAGTCTTAGATAGTTAAGTTGTACAAGAAAAATCAAGTAAAAACGTCAAAAAGTGTGTCTTTTTAAGATTTTTGATTTTTGAGTTTCGTAGTGTCTATAGGCGATCTATACGTTTTTCAATTCCTTAGGCGATTTATACATCATTTTCTATAGGCGATTTATACAAGTTCACTTGGTCAGGCGATCTATACCATTCCTTCAGGCGATCTATACCTCGTTTCCTTCATGCGATTTATACCATCTTGTGTAAAGGCGATTTATACAATTTTTTTTGTAAAGGCGATTTATACAATTGTTTGTGAAGGCGATTTATACATCACATTGTTCAGGCGATCTATACAATCTTTTGAACAGGCGATTTATACATCCTTATTTGTTCAGGCGATTTATACATCCTTGTTTGAACAGGCGATTTATACATCAAATTGTTCAGGCGATTTATACAACCTTTTGAACAGGCGATTTATACATCTTCCTATTGGTGATTTATACGTTTTGCTTGGGAGATTTATACACTTGACTAAGGAGAACTATACACATTTGCTAAGTGAATTATACGGTTGTTCTTTGATTTGTAAAATCCCGTGAATATTCAATTTCTCGGTTTTATCAAGAATTGTAAAATCCCGTGTATTCCGAAAGACTCAAACCTCATTAATCAAAACTCACTTTAACACAACAACCTCCAATCACTGTCCGATCATTTTAATCTTGTCACATTGAAATGAATCCAATGATTTCACTTGGTCAAAAGAATACTCTTGCTGAGTACATGATACTCTTCGGTGCTGACAATCGTCCATCCATGTTGGACAAAGACCTGTATGATTCTTGGAAAAGTAGAATGGAATTATACATGCAAAATAGAGAACATGAAAGAATAATACTTGAATCAGTTGAAAATGGTCCTCTCATTTGGCCTACGGTTGAAGAAAACGGTGTGATCAGAACTAAGAAATACGCTGAATTGTCTGTTGTTGAGAAAATTCAAGTTGATTGTGATATGAAATCTACCAATATCATTCTTCAAGGTCTTCCTGTTGATATCTATTCACTTGTGAATCATCACAGAGTTGCTAAAGATTTATGGGAAAGAGTTCAATTACTGATGCAAGGTACCTTTTTGACAAAGCAGGAAAGAGAGTGTAAGCTGTAACACCCCCAAATTGGGTCGCAGCGGAATAAGGGTCCGGGGCGTGTTACTTCTTAGATCAATAACACAAGATGTAT
>BQNB010150662.1:0-16005 GCA_026074375.1 Tanacetum coccineum
GATAAGTCAAAGGTGGAGTGTTTCAACTGTCACAAGTTGGGACACTTTGCAAGGGAATGCAGAGGACATAGGAATCAAGATAACAAGAGCAGGAGTCAAAACCAGCTCCATCAATAGCCAACATGGCTTTGGAAGAAATTTCTTCTACATTTATAGTCCTTCTAGAGCTGTCTTGATTCCTGCTCCTGTTATCTTGATTCCTAGGTCCTCTACATTCCCTTGCAAAGTGTCCCAACTTGTGGCAGTTGAAACACTCCACCTTTGACTTGTCATATCCAGCTGTGTCACTCCCATTGATAGTAATCTTTCTACCATTTTTCTATAAAAAATTTCTTGTCCTCATGCTTAGCAATGCTAACTGCCACTTCAAATCTATCTTTTCTAAGTCATCTTCATGGATTTGTTCAAGGTCCTCATGTACAAGATGAGATTCATTTGGTTGACTGGCTAAAAATGCATAAACAGTGTCATCATTTAAGTTAGCAGTACTAACTTGAGTACTAGCAATACTAACTTGAGTATTAGCAGTACTAACTCTATAAGCAGTATTAACTTCATTAGTATTGTTGCTGTTTCTTTAACATCTTGTTCAACAATCTTGAAATTGTTGTAGATATCATCAAAGCTCATTGTGTCTAGATCAGGTTTATTCCTCCAGACCACAACATGAGTATTCCACTCAGAAGGTAGACTTCTCAAAAATTTCAAATTAAGATCTTCTTGTTAAATATTTTCACCAAGAATAGCCAACTGACTTACAATCTTCTGAAGCCTGTTAAAAATAGAATCAAGAGAATCTGTGTTTGGAGCACTAAAGTTCTCATACATTTTCTTTAGAAGAGTCTTTTGAGTCTTCTTTGTGGCATCATTACCACCAAATCTTGTTTGTATAGCAGCAAACAAAGTCTTGGCATCTTTTACTGATTAAAAGTCCATTAGATGTACATTAGGAAGAGCATCAGTAACAGTACTTCTTTCCTTTCCACATTCATTCGTTCATTTGACCTTGTTCTTCATTAGTAACAGGACCAGGTAAATAAGAAGTGAAGAACCCATCAGCAATTGTTTTTATTTGGGCATAGGTTTTGAATGAGTTTCATTCTCTATGACATCCCAATAGAGCATAGTCTTGTGCTTAAAAGTAGGGGTGAGGCACGGCCCCCAAAGACCGGACCGGGCCCGAGGCCAAGACCGGACCCGACGTAGGAACCGACTTGGTCAAAAAATGTCCAAACCGAAGGTACCAGACCGAAATGGTACGGTCCAGTCCGGGTCGGTCCGGTCTGGGTTGGTTTTCGGTCCTGTCCGGCCCTACACGGCATAATCGTCGATTTTTTTATCGGACCGAGCTGGACCGGACCGGACCGAGACCGAAAATACCAAATACCCCGGACCGAGGACCGGACCGAAATACATTCGGTCCGGTCCGGTCGGTCCGGTCCAGTCCTGTATGCTCACCCCTACTTAAAAGTATTGCTCAATCCTTAGCCTCCACATATCATATTCACCCTATTTAAGCATGGGTAGTTTTGCAGCAGTAATGCTTTGAGCAGTTTCTAGATGCATCTCTTCTTTGTGAGTAAAGAGTTCTTCTTTTTTGTTTCTTCTAGATCAAAGTTTCAGAACACAAGGCTCGGATACCACTTGTGGGTTCCAATATAGGATCGATTCTTTAGCTTGTAAAGGTTAAGTTACATTGGATAAATCCAAAACAACTTTGGTAGAAACTTTGTTAAAACTAAAAAGTATGCGGAATCTACTCTTTAATCTAGATGAATAACCAATAAAACATAAACGGTAAGGAACAATGAATGAACAATGATATAACTGAAAAACTCCAATATTATTATTATGAATAATACGAGTACTCTGTGTAGTACTAGGGTTTACAACCTTGAAGCTATAAAGATAATCGTCTCTGTGTATGTATGTGATATTTCTAACTATGCCATTGGTACTCCTTTTATACACTAAGGAGTCCTTTACAAGATAACTACAAATCTTCTATAAAATATAACCTTATAACGTAACGTCTAACAATATAAGTATATACACACAATCTTTTCTACAAATAACAAATCCTTATCTGATTCTTTAATTCTCTTTATCCTTCTCCTCTGATAAGGCCCTTTGACATCCTTCTCTGACAGCATTAAGTCTTCTAGCAGTAGTAATCCTTCAGCACATTAAAAAACTCTTGTACTAAGCCGTAAGAAAACTTATACACCAGCATTCAATAACTGTGTAAGGCAGCATTAACTACATAAATATTTTCATCAAGATCACTAACAACACAACTTGATGCTTAACAGTAGTAACTGCTCTAACAGCAGTCACTTACATTCAGCAGTCTTAATCCATTGTAATAAAGCAGACAGTAACTCACATCAGACTTGAACACTTTAGAATTAATTCCAACAGCACTAAGAAATCTTTTTAATCCCAACAGTTTTTTTTTTCTTAGCTTACCCAATCGCATTTAAAACTGTTTCGCCATCCGTTTGTCGCTCATACTTATTACAACTAACATTTTTCAGGTGATTATTTTGACTAAACAAAATGCATATTACTTGCATAGGACTGCTTACTTTAGTTGTTTTTTTGGCTTTGGATTATTAAAATTTAAGAACTAATAAAACCATAATTTAGAACTTAGGCAATGAATTTTTAAATACAGCTATATTGTTTTTGGCTTAATAAGTTATAAGCCTTGTTGATAAACACATTATCCCAATATATTAAGCTTAACTTTTTTTTTAAAAGCTAAATAAGCCCATAATCTTGATAAAATGAAGCTAATCAGTGACAAAACTTGGACAATCGGCAAATTAAAACTAACACTTGAAGAGCAAATAAGCGGGTAAAAGTTTGGCCATCTAAAGTCAAGTGTTAAGCAGGCATACCTTCTTTTTCCCAAGCGTGATCAATCTTTCAGCATTTCCAATGGCAATAACATCATCGACAACCATCTTTGCAGAAAGTCTTTGTTAATACAAATAATGTCTAAAAACGTTATTTATATTTTTCGACCTCTCGATGTTTTGATAATAACAAAAATGTATGAAACTAAAAAAGGGGTTGAATATTACATACCGTATTTATCCGTTTTAAAAACTTTGCTTATAAATATGGGTTTGAATCGAGTTGTATGTCAATCAATCTACAATATGAATCTTCACAAACTAAACTATCTAAAGGAATGAACCTAAATATACAATAACAATAAAGAAGAGATAAGGAAAGAAAACGAACAAACAAGACACTAATATTTATAGTGGTTCGGCTACGAAGCACCTCTTCGCCCTACCCACTCCCCTGAAACTCCACTCAAGGATTTTACTAATGTCAACAAGCTCATGATGTTTTGATAAAACAAAATGAAGGAAAACAAGAATGGTTAAAGCAAAATGTATCCCATATTTATAGAGATAGTTATAAAGGAAAATCAATATGAAACACTATCTATTAAGAACTATAGATAATGCTTTTTGCTAGATTTAATACTGATTATTACTAGTCCTTAAAGCTCTTGATGAAGGCTTATTCTAGTAAGAACTACGAAAGGAAGTTCTCCATGGCTCTACATCCTAAATGTAGAGCAACAGGTCACGGCCGAATGCAGAGATCGAAGACTTAACGTCACTATCTCTTGATGAACTTATCGGGAACCACAAATATCACGAAATTAACCATCAATAAAATTCCGAAATAAGTCAAAGAAAAAGTTGAAAGGAAAATCAATTGCATTAAAAAGTCTAAGAAAGAATATAAGTGAAGAAAGCGTGTTCGACGTCTGTATTGAAGACGAAGAGTACGGCCATGGCGGTAAAGACTTCAAGAATTTCTTTAAAAGAAAGAGGTAGAATCGTGAGACAACCTCGGAAAACACAAAGCGTTCCAAAGAATTCGTGATTACAAGAACGGTTAAAATGAAAGAAAATGCTTTAGATGCGTTTGACCGAATCAACGATATGGAGAATGTCCAAACCACCGAAAGACAAGAACCAAAGAGCTTTTGTCGGAGGCTCTTGGAGTGATAGCGGTGAAGAAGATGATGAGAAGGTCAAAAACGAAATGTGTCTCGTTGCTCATACATCAAGTAAGGTATGTTCTGAATCCTCTTACTTTAGTGATGAAAACTCATCAATTGATGATTTAGATTTAGACAACGAATATGATAAATTATGCAAAATGAGTCTAAAGATAATCCCTAAAACAAAATTTGAAAGCTACCTAGAAATAAGTCTAGAAAATGAGCTTAGAGAATTAATAGATAAATTATCCACACTCGAGAAAAACAAAGGAGTTGATCTCGATTGTGCGAGATTCCGAAATAGTCAAAGAAAAAGTTAAAAGGAAATCTCTTGCTTTAAAGGCTAAGAAAGAATCTAGTGATGAAGAGTACTCGACTTCCGATAGTGAAGAAGAAGAGTACGCCATGGCGGTAAGAGACTTCAAGAAGTTCTTTAAGAGAAGAGGTAGATTCGTGAAAGGACTTTGAGGTTAATTCATTTGAAACATCATCTAGTGGAACTAAGGAAATAAAATTTGTGAAAGCTCAGAAAAAGACGTGTTCTGATGGAGGTCCCATAATTATAGGCGCCCCCCTTAATGATCCGGCGGCCCCCAAAATAAATATGGGACCGCCCCCAGTTACACCTGGATCTGAGAAAACTGTGACTTCTCAAAAATCCATTTTGGGTCCTAGACCAAAACACATAATTGTAAACAAAGTCAAAGTTCCCGTTGCTAGTGACAATGAAGTTAAACAATTCTATAAGCCACTGTCAAAACCCGGAGTTGGATTTTCGAAACCTAATTTTAGATCTAAAACTTCACCTCCTAGAAGAGTCAATAATAATTATTCTCGTCCTAAAACACCACAACCTAAAAGACATGTTGGTCGACAAAACCAACCCCATGGATTTCCCGTAACTTGGAACAACTTTCCACATCAAAGTTACATGCCATGGGAAATGTGTCTTCCATTCTCACATCCCAAACAATTGCATCAAATGCAAGGGATGTTTGGCACTAACAACTTTGGACCCATGAGATATTGGGGACCAAATGTTTGAGTTATTGTCTTATATAAATAGATATGCCTTGGAGTCGATTTGGAGCCCGACGAATGGATCAAGGATAGCGGATGTTCCAAACATATGACGGGCAACCGAAAGCTCTTCTCCACTTACAAGGCATACAATGGAGGTAACGTTATTTTTGGTAGTAATCTTCGCGGTAACATCATTGGCAAAGGTACGATTTCTAATGACTCTCTTAAAATAGATAATGTAGAACATGTTGATAATCTAGGATTCAACTTGCTAAGTATAGGACAAATATGTGATAATAAGTGTAGAGTAACTTTTTCTGAACATGATAGTGAAATCACTAAGGACGGTAAAGTGATAGGTAGAGGTATTAGGAAGAAAGGCTTATATGTGATGAAATTAGGAAATAAGCCTAAGGATCAAATTTGTCTAGCAACGATTGATGATAATTCCACTTTGTGGCATAGGAGATTAGGTCACGCAAATATGCGTCTCATTCAATCGTTAGCTTCTAAGGAATTAGTTAGGAACCTACCTAAGCTTAAGTTTGATCAACATTTTTGTGATGCTTGCAAAATTGGAAAACAAGCTCACGCTAGTCACAAAGCTAAGAATGTAGTCTCAACGACTAAATGCTTAGAACTTCTCCATATGGATCTTTTTGGTCCATCCGCCGTACGAAGCTACGGAGGAAATCATTACACCCTAGTCATAGTAGATGACTACTCTAGGTATACTTGGACTAGATTTCTTAAGAATAAAACCAAAGCTTTCGATCAATTTGAAATATTTAGTAAGAAAATCCAAAATCAATTAGGATGTACAATAGTGTCAATAAGAACCGACCATAGTAGAGAATTTGATAATGAAGTGCAATTTGGAGTGTTTTATAATGCCAATGGTATTACTCACAACTTCTCGGCTCCATGCACTCCTTAATCAAATGGCATGGTTGAAAGGAAAAACAGGACACTTCAAGAAATGAGTAGAACAATGTGGAACGAGCAATCATTACCACAAAAGTTTTGGTGTAACACCGTAGATACTTCAACATATATTCTCAATCGAATCCTAATTAGAACCATCCTAGGAAAAAAACCTTATGAAATCTTGAGAGGTAGGAAACCTACTATTAACTATTTTAGAGTGTTTGGAAGCAAGTGCTTCATTCTAAACACTAAAGAATACCTTACCAAGTTTGACCCAAAGTCTTACGAAGGTGAGGTGTCTTTCTTAGGTACTCCCCAATTGTAAATCCCTATATCATTCTGTAATAAAACACATAGGAAAAGCTAAGAATCACTCAAACGTGATATTCGATGAAACTCCTCCACTTCTAAGGGACATCCACCCTTGGTGGTCGATGACTTAGATGGGAAGAAGAAGCTATTAGGAAATCAAAAAGAAAACCTAGGAAATTGTTGATGAGGTTGAAACTTAGAGATGAATCGAAGAATCACTCAACGTGACATTCGATGAAACTCCTCCACCCTCTAAGACATCACCCTTGGTGGAAGATGACTTAGATGAAGAACTCAAAACCAAAGTAACTTTTATTGTTTTATCTCTACCATAGAACCTAAGAATGTGAATGAAGCCTTAGGAGATGAAAGTTGGATAGTCGCCATGCAAGAAGAATTAAATCAATTAATTGCTAACGACGTTTGGGAGTTAGTTTCACAACCTAAGAATATGAAAATTATAGGAACTAAGTGGGTGTTTAGAAATAAGTTAGATGAGAACGGTGTTGTTTCTCAAAATAAGGCTAGATTAGTTGCTCAAGGCTACAACCATCTAGAGGGCATCGATTATGATGAAACTTATGCCCCGGTTGCTAGACTTGAGTCTATTAGGATATTATTAGCTTATGCTTGCGCCTTAGATTTTAAATTATTCCAAATGGATGTAAAAAGTATATTCCTGAAAGGTTTTATCAATGAGGAGGTATACGTGGCACAACATCCGGGATTCATTAATTTTGAAAAACCGGATCATGTTTATAAGTTAAAGAAAGCTTTATATGGTCTTAAACAAGCACCCAAAGCTTGATTTGATAGATTAAAATCTTTTCTTATTAAACTTGAATATAAAATGGGAATGGTAGATAACACTCTTTTTACTAAGAAGAAAAGTTCAAATCTCATCATTGTTCAAATATATGTCGATGATATTATATTCGGTTCGACTTGTCAAGACGTGTGTGATGAATTTGCCAAAATCATGCATGATGAGTTCGAGATGAGCATGATGGGTGAACTTAACTTCTTCCTTGGATTGAAAATTAAACAAATGGAAGACGGTATATTTTTAATCAATCTAAGTATATTAAAGAAATGCTTAAGAAATTTAGTCTAGAAAAATTTAAACCAATGAAAACCCTCATGTCCTTCGATACTAAACTCACGAAAGACGAAGAGTGTGAGTCGGTAGATAGTACCAAGTATCGAGGCATGACAGGTAGTCTATTATACCTAACGGCAAGTAGGCCCAATATCATGTTTAGTGTTTGCCTTTGTGCCCGCTTCCAAGAGGCCCCCAAAACCTCTCACCTTGAAGCGGTTAAGAGTATCTTCTGATACATTAAAGGCACTACGAACTTAGGATTATGGTATCCTAGGGGGACCGGCATAAAAACCATAGTATATGCCGACTCTGATCATGTGGACCGAAAGAGCACTAGTGGTATTTGTACGTTCGTGGGATGTTGCTTGACATCTTGGTTCTCGAAGAAACAAACCGCTCTTGCTATATCCACTACCGAAGCCGAATAAGTAAGTGCCGGAAAGGCATGTCAACAAGCACTATGGATGAAACAAGCTCTCATCGACTATGACGCACGACTCGACGACGTTCCCATCATGTGCGACAACAAGGGCGCGATTAGCCTTAGCAAAAACCCGATGCAACATTCTCGTACCAAACACATCAAAATTCGTCACCACTTTCTCCGTGATAATGTCCAAAAAGGGCATGTATCAATCGAAAATGTACCGTCCGTCGACAACATTGCCGACATTCTCACTAAACCTCTTAAACATGAATCGTTTAACTATCTACGTCTTGGTTTAGGAATGATGGAACACATTCCATAAATCATATTAAGTACGCTTCTCATTCTTCTGTTTCAATTCTAGTCCGTGTTCCATTCCGTGTCTTGAAAACTTAAAAACTTCATCCGAAGTACTTTAAGCATGTTTAATTCGTGAAATTTAAATTAAATTGTCACTCCTCTTCGTTAAATTTTTTGTCAAAAATAAGTTCCTCAAATCAAAAACCCTTTACTGAGGGCGGCCCCCATATAGGCGCCCCTCTAATATATTTAGGACCACCAGGAGATATGGGACCGCCATCAGCAGACCACAATATGGAACACTTAAACAAAATTTCTCAAAACACAAAAACAAACACTCCTTTATCTGTTGCCATTAACGAACACGCATAAAAATCCACCAAAACTCAAATCCACCCATTAAAACATCAATTGAAGATCAAATCAACACTAATAATCAATCCTAACATCACAAAGATCATCAATATTAAGTCATTTCATCTATTTTCTTTCAATTTAAGTCTAGGGTTCATGATGAACACAAAAATTAAAATTGGAGATTTTTATTTTTCTTTCAATTTTGTACAATTGAGACTACTAGAATACAGTGCACAACTAATATGCTTCCCGTAGACATAGGATTTGCATACATTAGTAAGATTAAACGAAAAATTAATTTTGAACCAAAACCCCAATTTTATTTTCAAATCACTCACGTTAGGAACACAATAAAATTGTTGTTATGCATTGTCAATACAACCTAAAAACGTTTTCAAACACATGCATAATGATCTCATGAACAAATTTCGAGATACATAATTCATATGTATTTTTTGACTTGTTTGGTTGAGCAAAATCAAACTAAGGAGCGTTTGGGTTAACTCTTAGGATTTTATATTTAGGTCGAGTTAATCGTTACTCCACATTTATTACATTTAGGAACACACTAGAAACATTGCTCATGATAAATTACATGTGAAAAAGTAATAAAATGTGATTTCATTCTCTTCTAGGAAATCATGCCTCGCAAATCTTCTGAAGATTACAAAAATACAAGACACTATATCCCTATAATGTCACATGAATTCCGTTCTCCAATAAAAGAAAAACTAAGAAACTTTGAAGAACGTTACATTAACGAGGGTCAGGTGGTTTTTGATAACTTTACGGATCTAAACTATGTTCGGTCTTTGTTTCATTTTGTCGAGTTTGAGTGTCTTCTTGAAATCAATGAACATGTATGTCCTCGTTTTATTCTCGAGTTTTATTGTCAATATCGTTTGTGTTATTCTGACGAAGGTTAGATGTTTGTCAAATTTGTCATTCAAAATCAACTCTTCTCTTACTCTCTTAAAAATTTTGCTCAAATTCTTGACGTTCCCTGTGAAGGAGCGTGTGTCTTTACCGATAGGTGGAGACTTGATAAGTTAGCATATGGTATCCCTTTAGATGGTCCATATCAAACCAACCCTCCTTCTATCGAGGACATCATTTTGTCTATTCGAATTGATCGAGAAGGTTAAGTCCGTCGCATCCTTCATGAGGAGGAGATTGATGTTCATGATTATCAAATTCTCACTCATGAAATCATACCAACTTTGAAACCTTTAGAGGAAATCATCTGGGAAAATGTCTTTTGTCTGAGGGGTAATCGGGATCATGTTTCCGTGTTTCTTTGTTTTATGCTTTACTGTGCCATACACTCCGAAAGATTCAATCTTGCCTATTACATGGAAAAATGAATGGTGTGGGTCACTAAGCAAGCTAGGTTAATTCTACCCTATGGTATGCTATTAACTCGCTTGTTTAAATTCATCATGAATGAATATCCCGAGTTGTACAATGAGTCTTATGTCTTGTACGATCGTGTCATGAATCCTCTTGCCGCTCAACTAGAGCGAAAACCAAGAAGGGATTGTGGCACGAGAAGAGGTCATCATTCCACTTCTTTGTCTTCCGCCTTCGATCAACCATCCTCGTCTCATTTCAACGATGATGATGACGATGGGAATGACGAAGGAACCTCGCGTGCAAGCACTCCTTCCCTCATTCGTTATGTCAATTACTTAACCAATCAAGTTCCTCAAGTTTTTCAAAACCCACCCAATGTCGACCAAAATATAGAACCTTTTTATACCCGCCAAACCAAAATCCTCAATCGTCAAGTGAAATTAAGAGATGAGCAACGTGGTGGAGTAAGGTCAATCGGAAAAAGCCTTAGAAGGTTGTGGAGAAACATGAGGAAGTGGGCAATGAGTGAAATTGCTTTATGACATTATTATCTATATTATTTACTAATCCGTTATGATTAGGTGTTTAATCTTATGCTACTTATTAGTAAGTAGTATTTAGTATCGGCAACTTAGATTTGCTCATGGATGATCATTCAATTTTAGCATCCCAAAACTAATGTTGCAGGCTACTCCTCGATAGACTCTTTGCTTTATATGTATGATACTTATGCATGCTTATTCTTTGATAAATTGTTTGCTTACAAATGCTCTCATACCCATATGAATCAATGATAGTTGATATTTTGAATTTTAGATAATGAGTATTAGATGATTCATGATGAAATAAAATTAACTGAAAAAGGGGAATTTGGAAATTCTTTAAATACAACATTTCAGAAAATTCTGAGAAATTTTTTGTCTCCAGAAAACGTCCCCCTTAAATACTAGGCGGCCCCCTAATATATATAGGACCGTCGAGTAATTAAGGGACCGCCATCAGAGGTCACGAATTCTTCTACTGTGACCTTCTGAATTTCTGTTGCGTGGTCCCATCGTTATCCATATCTGGCACAACTATATTTCTGCATTTGACAATAACAACTCCTTGTTGAATCTCAAAGACCTCAAACCCCCCCCTATGGCTTACTTCTTTCATCCATCCCTTTCACAATTATAAATCATGAACTTCTCCTTACCATCATCTTCTCCAAACCATAGAATCTCTTCCATGAATTCCACTCAATGCTTCTTCTTCAAACACTTCCAAGATAATCAAATTAAACATAATCTCCTCCTAGACATATTTGTCAACATCTTGAGTGATGGAAGAAGTCAACCCACTACAACTCCCTCTCCTATACACCACTTCCTTTCATCTCCATCTCCTCCCTAATACACCATCCCCCCCCAAACACTCCATCCACAAATCAAACCTCCTCAATGCCAAGATATTAAATCTTCTTCTTTTCAATCTACAAAAACTTCAAATCGTCTACCTCCATCTCCTTAAATGAAGCGCATCCTCTCCTCAACTTTAAACCTTTGCTTGAGAACATTTGGATTGTCCATCCCTAGCACCTTTAAACCCTCAACCACTTCAAAGCCTTCTTCTTTAGATATAACTCTATGGCACTATCACGCGCCTTAACTACACAACCTCTTCGAAAATCTCTCAAGTCTACCTTCACCATCCCACTCACCACCTCAACCTCCATAATCATGGGTACGCACCTTCTACGTACAAACTATTCATGACTATCTATGGATCATTTGTATTGGGTGTTTCTACAACTGTACCTCTGTTTTGGAACTTCAAGATGAAATGAATATTATGTTTGCTCATACTTGATAGTATCTTGTAACTCCATCGCTCCTTCATAACCCATTTTCCACCGTCCACCATAAACCTTTTTCAAATGGCTTATTAATGGAAAATCAAGAGACATTTTGTTTAAAAAGTCATTCTCTATAAATCATGAATCATTTAAGACTTATGTAGTATTATGTCTCTTTATCTTGTATTAGTTCTAGTTTTATTTTGGTTGAATGTATTAGTTGGTTGTGCTAAATGTATGAGTTTTCTTGTTGGTAGTCTGAAACTCTTTTTTTGGTTAATTTTTTAAATACGATGGGTTAACTTGAAAGCTATTTGTCTTGCCACTTGTATCTAACCTTGTTATTGGTAGCAAACACAGTTATTGTAAGATCGATCCTTGGTGGCCCTCGATACGAGGGGGCGCAGCAAAATCAAGGGGGGTCTCTTAATCGGCACGATTCTTTCTCCTCTACTACAATCTCGTACGATCACCTTTTTAGATTCGATAAAAAGGGGGAGAAATGGAATTAAACTCATTAGTAATTTATAAACCTCTAATTTTTATTACTAAAACTGCGTTTATTAATTTTGTCATCATCAATAAAATGGGAGATTGTAATTCAAATTATGTCTAAATACGTCTTTTTTTAAATTTTTCGATTCTCTCTCGATGATTTTGATAATAACAAATGTAAAAAATGTTTACGTTAAAAATAAGTTATAAATTACTAAACTCGTAAATTGCCATGATTAGTGATTATAGACAATATTTTTCTTTAAACCTTACATTTCTACAATAAGTGGTTTTATAAAAAAAAAAATATAAAAACCAAAATATTTATTTATAAAAGGAAATTGTATTATTAAACATAATTAATTTGAATAATTAGATTTTTCCTCTCCGAAATGGAAGTTCTTAAAAACAGATAATAACCACCTTCCCCACAAAAAGACAAAAAGAGGAGCGTACTCTACGACGGCCCCCTTATAGGCTTGGCGGCCCCCTTAAATATTAGGGACCGCCGGGACCTTGCCGGCCAGCACAAGGCTTCTTTTTGTCTCCTTAAATACTAGGCCACCCAGGATATCTGAAAAACAGGATACCTCTTGCCCACGGAATTTTTCAGATCTATGTTCTTTTTTTTTTTTTTTTTTATTTTTTTTTTTATTTTTAACTCTCTCTTTCTCTTTCTTTATAAAACACATATCCTTAGTCACGGACATACCTTGATTCTGTGTTGTCAAGTGATGAATTCTTGCTTCCGCCCTTTTTTTCTATCAAGTGCAAGAGAAGACACTCAAGCATATTCTTTATACATGAATTTTATTGTGATCTCCTTCATTCCTCCACAAGAGTACAAGTCTTGCTATATTCAAACTTTGTGTTTTCCACCTCTGTTGTGTTAAATTAGGTTTGTGTGTAGATCCAATTGTGTAAATTGTGTACTTTGTGATTTGGATTGGTGTGTCAATCAAGAGTATATATCTTGTGAGTGTGTAAAGACTCAGTGAAAAGTCTTAGAATTGGTTTTTAACTAAGATTAGGACTCGACTCATCTTAAGCTTAGTGTCAGAAAAGAAAGTAAGCGACGTGTAAACGGTTTTCTCCGCCTAAAGGGAGCTTGTTAACATAGTGAAATTTCGAGTGGAGTACTCAAGGAGTGGAGTAGGAACGAAGAGGTGCTTCGTAGCCGAACCACTATAAATCTTGGTGTCTTGGTTTGATCATTTATTTCACTATCTCTCTATATTGTTATTGTTTACTTAGTTCATTATATTAGATAGTTTAGTTGTGATTCATATTGTTGATTGATTAACATACAACTCGAATCAAAGCATTTTATAAGCAAATTTTTAAAAAGGTCAAATTAACTGGTAAACTATTCAACCCCCCTTCTAGTTTCCTATAGACCCTTTGAGTTCTTAGCAAGGCTTGGGTCCGGCAGAGAAGCAACAATCACATCCGGAGTTGGCAACGGAGTCATAGCACCCTTCGTTGCCGGCGCAGTAGTGTGCGACGGAACACACTCTAACAGCAACGAAGAGAGATGATGATATTATTCAGCAACCTTAACATTACCCCAAGACGGAAGAGTCATAAAATCGTAGATGCTCATCTCTGCATAAGAGGCAAAACATTTGTCAGCACACATCAAAAGGAATAATAAATAAGGAATAAAAATTATAACCCCCCAGCCTGCCAGCATTGTCATCAATCCTTCAGAACACCAGATCACATTCTTTATTAAACCACACAGAATTTAACCAAGAACGAACAAGCACCTCGTCCCTCATCTCACGAAGACAAATTAAACGAGCACATAACCGCTCGACATCATTCCGATCGTAGCCATCAGTAGGAAGATCATCCAAAACACATGAACAAGAATTTATCCATGTAAGGTAGTCTGGAATGGTGATGTGTCATTGTGTGGTGTATATTTTTATGATTCAAGTTTTAAATTTATATTTTGCTGACTTAACTAAAAACAACACTTTAACGGGCAGTGTACCTGGTCGGTAGTAGATTGGTGGTAAGTAGGGTGTCAAAGACTTGAAGCGAGGTTAAATCTCTCAATTTATTTATATTTTGGTTATCTAATCTAAGTTAATTCTAATCTAAGTCAACCCTATGCTAATCTTATGTTAGTTCTAATCCTAATTCTAACAGGTAAAAGGGGGGTTTTCAGCCTGAGAGACTAACACGGGTTTGGTGGTGACTACAATCAATTCAAGACACTATAACCCACGCAAGCAAATTAACAAAAGATAAAAGAGCGGTTGAGCCTTATGATAGAAAATTGTATTAGCCATCATTAATCCGATGAGAAGTTGGTTTATTTATTCAATGCAATGATTACTTATCTCGAAGAGGCATATCATTCTTAGACTTAGGCGGGACTTCATCCTAAGACCTAGACACATTAATTCTGTCATAATTAAAGCATCCACATAAAGCATCCTTATTTGCTGATTATAATCTATCTTAGGGATTAAAGAAATGGTGATCTTGTTAAACCCTAGCTCATAGAGACTTTACCCACTAACTACTTAATGGCAATTTATACTCTAGTAGTCTACTTGTCCAACTATCTAATAGAATCAGAACATTATTTGTTAAATTATCTAGATTCACCTACTAGTCAACATGTTCAATAAACCAAAGGCAATTTCCGTTAACTAGTTAAGCCAGAAGCGTATCCTTAGCATGATTTTAGAAGGACAATATTTGTGATCCTATGATTCTAGATGTATAAATCACTATATAGAGGGCTATCTCGGCATCTAGATTACTTGGTCTGTATCACTAGATCCAGTTGAATGATAAGTCGCATATAAAAGCACGTAAACAAGTATAAATTGATAAACATAAATAAGCATACAATGATAAATTAAGAAATCAAAATATAAACAAAACTAAACATTCAGATCTTCATAACAATGGCTAATAACCGAAGGTATTAGCCTTCAAACATCATAATTAATACAAGAGTAATTGTTTTAGCCAAGAAAAACTAACCGAGTTAACGAATGATACCAAAAACTGAACGATTACAAAAGTATAAAAAATTACATGTTGTCTACTATGGATTGGAATGCGTTGCAAGACCTCTTCTGCCCTTTTTCTCCTCTGAAAATGGACTTTTGTGGTTTAGGTATCAAGAATATGATTTAGCACACCTAAAACTCATTTTTGAGTTTTGTATTTATAGGGTCTAGAGTCGGTGTCGATACGGCGTATCCAAGGTTTTGGATACAGCGTATTAGGGTTTCTTGGAGTAGGGACCACGTTTGATATCTTCCAGAATATTCACATACTATACTTCCAATACGGCGTATTGGTATTCATTGGATACGATGTATTGAACAGGTTTCCTTTGTGGTCTTTGGTGAGTGCAGGCACGGATATGCCGTATCTTCCTTGATGGATACGACATATTGATTGTCAGAATATTAATCTTCAAAATATCTTCGTTTAAGCTCCAGAATGCACGCCTTTTGCTAATATTCACCAAGTACTCTGTAATTACTGCAATTCTCAAATATAAACGATTAAGCAACAATTTTTTTCAATAATTATACAAAATAGGTTAATTACATATGATAAATGATGCTATAAAATAGACGTTGTTTGATGTCATCAAATATCCCCCCACTTGAATCCTACTTGTCCTCAAGTAGCCTTTAGAAGTTTATAAAAATGAAAACACTCAAATCACCCAAGTAATCTATGTGGTAACATGTAACTAATTCGCTTAATTGCTCGGTCATGACGAGTATTCTATCATAAGCTTGGCAAGGAAACACATCTCCACCGCTAAAGCTAAGGAGTAACAAGTTTATAAAGGTAAA
>BQNB010150663.1:0-16004 GCA_026074375.1 Tanacetum coccineum
GGTCTTCGTGGTCTTTGGTGAGTGTAGGTACATATACGCCGTATCTTTCTTAATGGATACAGCGTATTGGTTGTCAAAACAGTAATCTTCAAAATATCATCGTTTAAGCTTCAGAATGCGTGCCTTTTAGTCAATCTTCACCAAGTACTCCATAATTACTGTAATTCTCAAATATGAATGATTAAGTGACAATTCTTTGCAATAATATACAAAATGGGTTAATTACATGGGATAAATGATGCTATAAAATAGACATTATTTGATTTCATCAAGTAGCTTGACTCTATCCCAAATATCCTTAGCCGCCTCTTGATGGTTAACAAGTGCATACACATCGGGTGGAAGACCGTGAAGAATGATATTGGTTGCTTGAACATCACGATCATCTTGAAGTTATTTGTGCTTCAGTAAGTTTGGAGTATTTCATAGGTCTAGTTTGCCTATTTTCTTCAACAGTTGGGTAAACCAATAGACCATTATCGACTGAATCAAGCATCATCCTACCATGTTTCTTCCCTTTGATGAATAGACATATAAGACTTGCCCATGAATCATACTGATTTTCAAGGCTTGGAGGTCGGTTATCTACTCCAGTGCAAGCAACAATGATATGTTTTGCAAAGGTAGTCTTGTTGTTCCTTAGTCAAACCGTATTTATGTTTCTTTAGTTTTTCAATTGAAAATAATCGGCAAAAGAATATCGGGTGTATCTCCTACTTTCCTTGCTGGTTTTGCATACCCAGAATCAGCAAACCTTGTACTGTACCATTTACTTGTATACTTGTGTGAAGAATAAATTAGCTCAAATCTATCCCGTGAGAATTAATCGCTGATCAAATCTCTTCTCAAAAACTCTCTCTGACTATCTTTTTACCAACCGTTTTGTAGGCTATTTGAAGTGACCACAAATGGAGTAAACCCGATGAACCAAAGTAATAACCGTATGTTTACTACTGATGGAGTAAACCTGATATACCAAACTTGAAACTCAAGTAGAATTTCCCATTCTTATGACTTAAGCTTGCACTCATGTTGGATGTTTAGTGTCAGAGAAACTCAACTAATACTTACCAATCAATGTATGACGTCATCCATCACCCTTTTGCGATTTATCCACAAACGTCTTATGCTTGTGTCCCTGAGAACTATAACGTATCTCCTTTAAGTGATAGTTATCCAGGTCTTCAACCAACCACCCCAACCGCTGGTAACTAGATAACCCAAGTCTTCATCTAAAATCTTAAGCCAGAGCAAGTTATCATTGAAAGTCATGTATCCAACCAACCCTGACTTCAAGATAAAATAAGAACACGCCTTCATGAAATCCAACTTCAATGCAAAATAGTAATACCGATCACTACGAAGTTCACTTAGAAAAATTAAAACCAAATCTAGCCTTTAAAAATTAAGTTCCATGATTTTTTATAAGCATTGATCCCGGTCTCGTCACATTGTCACTTCGCCATTTTGAACCTCGAATATAACCAATAACCATTTAATCTCAACTACTACACAAAAGGTTATAAACACCCTCCCAAAAAGATCGGTTATGTAAAACATATCTCTTATGGACAGATAAATTGTGGGGAAGGGTATGAATGGTTATAGTGTTCTCTTGAAAAAAAATCAGTTTTCATAATAGAAATCGTATAAAAGTTGGTTTTTTGGGGTGCAAACCACTCTTTTTACACAATAAAAGACACCGGTGTGTATGTAACAACATGTCTCTATGTGTTTATGTTGTAGACATACATTTTTTATAAAAAAAATGGTCTTCTCATACATAATACAAAGACACTGCGTGTGTTCTTTAATCAGTGCTCAGTTTATCGAACACTACTCCTACTCCATGGTTCGATTATGATCAATTACCTAGGAAAAATACACCTAATATCGATAAACGAACCAACTGTCGGTTCGGTTGCGATTTGGTTCGAGGTTCAGTTTCTATCAAAATTAATTTTTTAGATCGGTTTGGTTGGTTCGTCTTTGACTCATTGCTCAGCACTTTAAGATTATAAGTGGTTATAAGTCGGATATTTTTTCGAAAAAATTCAAACGACACAACGATTTCTAATTTCATTTTGATCAATAAAATAAAAATTAGATGTAAACTGGCAAAATTCATCCCCTGTGGTTTGTAGTTTTGTGGCACTAAACATCCTTGCCGATTTATTGGCACTAATCATCCCTGTGTTCTGGCTAAATGTCCGACAAAAATAATCCTTTTTGGGATGATTTTTAGCATTAGTTTTAACAAAAAAAGTTTTTCAAAAATTCATCTCCTCTAGGGATGATTTTTGCCTGAACGTTGCACACACTCAGGACTGGTTGTTTTAGTGCCATATTAGTATCGGCTTGGGTCATGTTTAGTGCCACATTCTACAAATCTCTAGGGATGATTTTTGCTATTTACTTATAATTTTAAGTTAATAAAATTACTAATGTGATGAAAACATTTGGATAAAAACTATCACGCTAACATTTTCTCGTCAGACTTTTTTTTTCCCGCTCACTTTTGTTAACCCAATTTCACTTTTTTGGATAATGAGTTAGTTATGATGCTCTTGTAAATCTCTTTCCATCCACGTTTTTGTCTAGAGTGACGATCTAGTAGTAGCTCTGATTCTTTCGCACTTACCTCAACTAGTATCTGTCTGTTTTTTCTCTCACGTTGAATCCTACTATCACCTAGGAAAAGTCTTGCAAGTTGATTATAGTCCGCAAGGCGGGTTTCTGATAGCTTACGCTGGGTTGGGGTTATACTTTGTTAATGTAATTTGTACTTATGTTGTTTAATGCTATATCTTAAGATAGATGTTTTTTGAATCTAAGTTATTCTAATTTGGGGTAAAATTATATGTCGCTGATTTGACTATGTATAACTGATTGTATGGTTGTTTTCAATATCGTTGGTTCTAATTTTGAGGTATTCTTATTTAGGGTTTATGTAAGTTTGGACCTATTTGGGTCTGATTCTGACTATTTTATAGATGATTTTAGTGTTTTTAGTTGTGATTTAGGTTATAATTCCCAATTTTAAGCAATCTTTATATTGACGTGAATACAAGTGTTCATTTTCAAGTATTTTTCATATATGGGTGTATAAAAAATAGTTTAATTCAAATGCTAATTTATATTGTTAATTTCAATTGTTCACTTTATTTTAGGGTTTAGAAAATTGTTATTGTATCTAGACTTTACCTACTAGAATAATGAATTGTTGAACACATGTTGCCTACTCCATACAAATGACACTGATATTGAGGAAGATGAGTTCCAAAATACTTTCTGATTAGTTAGTACTTGGTATGTATTTATAATTAGTTATCAATTTATATACACATTGTTAATTTAAATATGTATTAGTGAATTAGGTAGTTCATGTTTTATCTCTTCTTTTTTTTATTTAACCTCGTTCTTATTATATGCAAAGGTTAAAAGAGATGATGTAATTCCTTAGTTTTTGTGTGTATTAAGTATGTTTGATCACACTAAGTATGTTTTATACTAAGCCCGTATACCTCTGGCTAATAACATGGTCAATTTAGAAACCCAAACAACAAGATACACAGTTATTTTAAGCTATACGAGGTAATATAATAACAATTAGATACATATTTTACATAAGCAATCTGGACTTAAAGTCGTTGTGTATTTCATAGGTATGCGCCATGCATTAACTTTTATTTTGAAATCTTAACGTAATGCCTATGGAGTCTACATATGGTAGTTTCTTATTCGTCCACGTGTATCCGCGCATTCCTTTACTAATCATACGCAGAGCAAAAGTCTAATTTCAAAAATGAGGTTAAAGGTGTCGAAAATGTGAGTACGTGTAAATTAAATAGTCCTTAGCCGTAAATTTATATTTTTATTTTGGCAGACAATCTGAACAATGATTATCAGTGGGCATCATGCCTCACGGTAATAGGAGAACAGGCGTCGTTAAAAAAACTATTGGAACTCTCATTCAAGGAAGCGTTGCAGCCCAACTCAGCTTCTGAGCCAACATATACCAAACCCAAGACACTGCCAACTACCCATATTGCAGAATGGCAAAATGTTAGGGTGGAGGCTGATGCGAGGATGTCAATAACTCCAGTCCTTCTCAGCCCGTCAACTGGCGCAGGCGATTGTGACTATTTTCTTCGTGCGTGGAATTCTGAAGCTGGTGAATCATTTCAAAGAGCGGAGAATTTCAATCAGACGATAAAAGTCTAATCAGATTCTCTGTAGTCACTATGCAAACAGAACCAACTTTCACTGCTAGCTCAACTGGGTATTTTTCTTTTTCAGTTTCTTCTGAACTTCTATTTTATAACCTATCAGGTGGCAGAACTCCTTGCATTTATGGCTAAAAACCCGACTCTCTCATATTATGAACCTGAACCTGCACCTGTTCCTAAAACTAAAACTGAAATAATTACCACTGAAATGCTATCCGAGTCTAAACCACATGATCACTGTCCCCGTACACTGCGTAAACCATATCAGTTTATTTAAGTGTAGCAATACAAACGTGCACTACTGCACTACCATAATGGCACACAAATATTCTACACCAAGTTATCTCATGATCTTGCTTTTACTTCTGAATGAAAAACTGAGTTGGTATATATTTGTAACTTATAACGTGTATGGCATTGTTAACAGCGTGGTTGGACTTCTCAATAGGCGAAATGCTAGTTAACGTCCAGCTGGTAAAATTACACAGGGGGATAGGGGTTTGGACAGTCGGACTTATAATTTTTGTAATGCACATGTAAACCAAAACACTTAAGGTATTTAGCAATCATTCAGGCTTCTAAGTTTCATCTCTTTTGTTCTTTGGGACCTTTCTTATTGTCAGACCTTTCTTATTGTCGTACGATGTTGCTCTCGACTGAAAATTTACATTGTAACGAACATTTAGCAGCAAAGCGCGGGCTTATATCCTAGTTTAATAATAATACAACTGTTGGCATTTTTTCTACTTTGTTGTTTGATGGATCATATAGCTTTCTTGAATCGCCTAATACATCAATTTTCTAGTTTATGCTTAGTGACTTGGGCAACATGGGGTCAAACGGGATTCTGGTACCATGAGTAAAGGACCAAGGGCCAAATGTGGCTTCGTTTCAAGGTATCCCTTTATCAGCAAATGTAACAAGTTATCCTTTCGCTTAACCACTTACAGTCCCTTATTAACGATTATCTTATGTGCAGCAATCATATCAATGGGATTCAAGAATTGAGGAAGGTTTTCAAAAATGTTTTGTGAAACACGCCTCATCTCGATGGAACGACATGTTGAATGCTGGTAGTACAAGAGCCATACGCTTGTATGAGAAGAACACTCGTGGTTCTAGGAGCTTTAACTCAACCAGGAAATACTTGGTAACATATCTCAAAATTGTCTTGTACTATGTGATATATCAACTTTTGAGTAGTAAAAATACCTTTCAATACATGTAGGAAATCAAACATGCGTGTCATATACGTTCTACTGAGTTATTTATCCACACCCATGTTATGAAAGGGACGAAGTCGCTGCTTCAACCTCCAATTGTTAAGAGGTCAGCTGGGGGTAACAAGGCAGCAATTGAAAAAAGGGCAGCTAGGAACGGGTTAGCAGGGGTAAATGGGCCAGCTGGGTTAAACAAGCCAGCTGGTTGAGAAACATCAACTGGGGTTGGTAAGTCGAATGAGGTAGGTGAATCAAGTGGGGATCAGGCTGTTGAGCCGAGATGGGTTAATGACAAGTCAGGCAATCATATTGTACGTATGCAAACCTCTTTACGATTAGTCAACTTTGGTAGTTCATTATAAAAAATTTAAAATAGTTAAGCGTTATTTTGGGACTGCTATGGATCAATGCCTACTGATATGGATCAATATCTGTATTAGTAGTATCTTTGCTTTGCTACTATGTTACACGGTCTTAGTACATGCCTACTTTGTTACATGGTCTTTCCCATTAGGCCTAAACTAAATACAATGTATGCAATTTTAATATGAGATGAAAGATGAAAATTGCGTTCAATTTATGTGAACTGATGATGCTGGATAGAGAATAAAAATAAAAACCTTGCTAATACATGTGCTGCATAAAAAAGATAGAAGCAATGTATATTAGGTAAGAATTATAATTGTTTTTCTTATGCAGTATGAGAACAAAAGAGTCTCCTCATCTATATCATCGTGGATATCTTGTACTATATACTGATACAACTTTATTTTTTCTACCGATTTAATTTCCTTTCCTATTGACATGATACAATTTGTTATATTTTCCAAAGGTAACTTATACATATGAAGTTGGTGTCATGAATTACTTTATTTTTTAATAATTTATAGTATGTATATATGCATCAAGATGAGTTGTAATTGGTGAAAGTATGTTTTTAGGTTGAAGTACTAGAAAAATCGAAGGAGGACTTGGAGCAAGCGAGAAAGAAAGAAAGTACTTTTTTGAGGAAGCTATAGGAAAAGAAAGAAAGCTTAGCGAAGAAAACCATGAGACATTTAAGGAAGAAATGATCAAAGATACGAATGAGAAGCTCTCGTCGAGGTGTTGACACAATTGAAAGGATCAACCTCACACTCACGATTATGCATAAACATTCGTTGCTTAATTAGGTACACTTCGTGTTTTATACACATTTTGTTTAGAAATAGTACTTTTTGGGTAGATTTGACACATTGATGGATTATGCACATTTTGTAAAGTGGGGCATTTGGTTGAATTCAGTTTAGGAGGGATATGTGTGGTAGGATTTGATACGATATGTAGTATGATATTTGAATGGTTGTCTAATTATTAATTTAGGTTTCAATTGTGCGTTCATATATATCTAGCTTTCGACAACTGTATTTATGGGAAATGGCAGTTTTTGTGCTGAACTATTTTTGAATATGCAGTTTTTTATGTTACGAAAATCGTAACGAAATTGTTACGGAAATTGTAACGAAACCATTGCGGTTAGACCCTGTTGCATATCAGTGTGTATTTATATTTTTTTATTTTGGTGGGTTAAATTTGTAAGTTTTGGAATTTATTAAAGAATTTCAATTTAAAAAAAAAAAAAGATTAAAAAAAAGACAGGTTTTGAGATAAAAACATATCTTTTTACTCTGTATAAAGACAGGTTTGATGTTTTTATAAGTCATGTTAAGGGAGCATGAGAACAATGTCCTTTACTATTGTAAAACAATGGTGTATATTTTTATATGGAGATCGATTATTGTGATATCCGGTGTGATTCTTTTTGATAGAACTAATTGCTTAACGGTTTTTGTTTTTCATATTGTGTTTCGATCATGGAGATACCCCCCCCCCCCTCACTCGCGAGAGTGGTTCTAAAACCACTTTTTATGGGCTATTTTGACCACTTTCTCTGGCTTTTTTTGTAGTAGTGAATATTTAGTCCATAGTTAAAATTTTTACAACCAAATTTGTATAATTTTGCTTATAATTAGATAGGTACTATAATAAACAAGCTCAAATTTATCAATTTAAAAAACTACGGCGCCAAGTTGATATGACAAATGGATGTGGTAAGCCCCCCCCACCCAAACCACCCCACCTCGGAGTGTGGTTCTAAAAACCAATTTTTTTATGGTCTATTTTGAACACATTCTCTGGCTTTTTTTGTAGTAGTGTTAATTTAGTCAAGTTACAAATTTATACATCTATTGTATTACTTTGCTTAAAATGATTGGTACTTTTATTATACTAGCTCAAATATATCCATTAATAAATACTACCGCCCCCTTCCTCGGAGGTGGTTATATAAAACAACTTTTTATGGGCGTTTTTGTTCACTTTCTATGATTTTTTGTTGTAGTGTATATTTAGTCCATAAGTTAACCTATTTTTTCACAATTGTTTATTCTTTTGCTTAAATAGTAGGACTTGTTTAAACTAGATACAATCGTTTAACCATAAATCTACCGCGCCCTAGGTGATTGGTCAATATGGGTGTGTGGTGTTGCTAGGTTTTTTGGATTGGTTGGGGTGTAGTGGGTTGTTTTTTTGGGAACTTGGTGTGGATAGTTTTTTTAAGTGTTGGTTGGTTGAGGGTGATTTCTTGTGAATGAAGTTGTGGATGGTTTTTTTGGTTATAGATTGTTGGGTATTTGGTTAAAGTTGTTGTTGGAGGTGGTGGGCTTTATTCGTTATGTAGAGTACTGTGTTTGTGAGATATGTTGGATTGATTGCACATCCGAGATGTGTTGGATGGATTATATGTTGTGTCGGTATATTCACATAAATAAAAATGAAGGTGGGAGGGCTTGAATTATCTTTCAATAGTATCTGTATTTGATTGAGTCATATGTTTTTTTCATTTACATTTTAGAGTTTTGTTGTAATAAGTACAAATTTTTAAAAGGGAAATATAATAAGGGGAAAGGAGAGAAAATTGTTTTGTTATAAGGGGGAACAATAAGGGGCGCAGATATTAGCAATCAAGGGAATAAGAGAAACCAAAAGGGATATTTTTTTTTTTATTTTTTTAATTTTTTTATTTTTTTTTTTTTTTTTTTTATTTAAATTAATTTTTTTTTATCTTTTTTTTTTTTTTTATTTTTTTGTTTTTTTTATTTTTTTTTTTTTTTTTTTTTTTTTTTTTTTTTTCTTTTTTTTTTTTTTTTTTTTCTTTTATTGTTTTAATTTTTTTTTTTTTTTTTTTTTATTTTTTTTTTTTTTTTTAGCTTTTTTTTTTTTTTTTAATTTCTTTTTTTTTTTATTAATTTTTTTATTTTTTTTTTTTTTTTTATTTTTATTTTTTTTTTTTTTTATTATTTTTTTGTTTTTTTTTTTTTTTTTATTTTTTTTTTTTTTTTTTTTAATTTTTCTTTAATTTTTTTTTTTTTTTATTTTTTTTTTTTTTTTTTTAATTTTTATCTTTTTATGACATAAATCTCTTGAAATTCAACCTGTCATATTTCTCTTGCTAACATATTTCGCTTGACATATTTCTCTTGCTAACATATTTCGCTTGACATATTTTGCTTGCATACATATTTCGATTGGAAACATATTTCACGAATTTGTATAAACTTTTGGATAAAAATATAGGACTACAATAAACAAGCTCAAATGTAATAATTAATACTACCGGCCCAAGTTGAAATGACAAAAGGATTGTGGTAAGACATAAAACTTGATCGAATAGTGATAAAGGAGGATTGTGCTAAAGAGATGTTGTTTTAGGTGATTAAGATTGTTATTTCATGGGATTTTACAAATCTTTGCTAAAACCGAGAAATCTAAGTATTTCATCGGATTTTACAAAGTAAGACAAACCATTGAAAATAAAATATTTTTGAAGAAATGTAATATTTCTCAAGGTTTATGACAATGAAATGTTTCTCTAAGAGTATGTCACTGTCATGTTTCTCTTAGAATATGTCACTGTCATGTTTCTCTTGGAATATGTCACCGTCATGTTTCTCTTGGAATATGTCACCGTCATGTTTCTCTTGGAATATGTCATTGTCGTGTTTCTCTTGCATACACATTTCTTTTACATATTTCGCTTGGAAACATATTTCGCTTGACTTTAGAAAAATTAAGCAGAGTTTCATTTCCTAGAAATGACATAAATCTCTTGAAATTCAACCTGTCATATTTCTCTTGCTAACATATTTCGCTTGACATATTTCTCTTGCTAACATATTTTGCTTGACATATTTCGCTTGCATACATATTTCGCTTGGAAACATATTTCGCTTGCATACATATTTCGCTTGCAAACAAAAAATGTACTTTTTCAACAAAAATCACCCAAAACACACCCTTTTTGACGTTTTACCTTGAATTTTCTTGTACAACTAGATATCTTATACCTAGATCTTGCTTAAAAACATAAACTTTAACACTTTTAAACACAAAAATCCGGGTATGAAATTTTCAAACCACGAGATCAAAATAACCAAAAAAAAGCAAACCGACCCAAGATTGTAACCTTGGTTCGGTTACCAATTGAAGAAACTAAAGAATCATTGATCCGGTGGTCGGGGATACTTAAACCACAAGATAGCCATGTTTAGAAAGAGAGTAGAGAGAGAAAGAAAAGTGTAAAATAAGATGAATAAGAAAATAATACAAGAGTCTCAATCCCTCCATGGAATTTATAGTCCATACGCTTCTAAACTATACATAATTGCCTATTCTAGTCCTTGCGTATGTGACTATGATAAACTATGGTAATTCCGTAATGTCGTAACATAAAATGGATTTCTAACATATGTTTTTCCTGATGTATGTTTCTCTTGATGTATGTTTCTCCTGATGTATGTTTCTCTTGATGTATGTTTCGCCAGATATATGTTTCTCTTGATGTATGGTTCACCTGATGTATGTTTCTCCTCCTTCAAACTTTTTCAGAAAAACAACTTTTGAATCACCTAAAATACACACATTTTCATGTTTTTTGTTGATTTCTTTTGCAAAACTAAGTATTACTAAGCTATAAATTACTAAGCTATAACAAGCATAAAAACTCAAACTTTATGGTTTTTAACACCAAAAAATTTGCCACTTTTTTTAATCAAAAAGGACAAAACACGCTTAATTTTTTTAACAAAAACCTTGTTTCTACTTAAATAAGCTACTAAAGTAATAGGCTAAACAAACTAGCTATAGAAAACAAGAAAACCTTGACCAAATAAGCTCGAAATAAGCTCATATAAGCTACGTTTTGGCTTTTAACACACGAACCACAACTACAAATCACCTCAAACCCCTTGGCTTTGATACCACTTGTAAGATCCCAAATACTACTTAACCATGATTCATAACATAAGAAATAAAGATAGATTATGATAAAAAAGATGGAAGAAAGGAAGAAACGAGAGAAAGAAAAGGAGTGTTTGGTTGTATTCTTGCAAGTGTAAAAGATACAAATGAGAACCAACACCCTCTCTACACTTAGAGAGGGGTATTTATACCAAGTATTTGGCAGGCCTTAAGAGGCTTTAGCTAGGCCGTTTGGTAATTTATTTTGGGTCGGGCTCAAGATTACTTTGCGCTTTATGTCACACCCCACTATAGTTGAAATACGAGGTGCAACAACTCATAGTATATAGCATTGGATATAGATAACACCATCCATGAATTAATTAAAAAATATTACAAGTTTACAACATGTTTGATATAGTTCGAAAGACAAGTCATTGTTTTTAAAATATAACATGAATGGAAAGCGTCCATGTAAACGCCTTCCTAAAATGTCCACTTTACTGAAGATCACTTGAAAAGCATGTTAAAAATGGGTCAACTATGAAAATAGTTGGTGAGTTCACAGGTTTACAAGAAATGTAAACATTTCAGTAAAATGAATTTCAGAAGTATCAACCATACTGTTACGAACCTATCCCATACTAGGCTCGTAACAAATGAGCTTCAGAGACAAGTGATATCAATTGGTTTCCAAATATGCATAAAGGTATGATATGTATATAAGCGTTTTTATGCAATGAGGCCACTACTTAAGCCGATTACAGCCGAACACTTTGCCCCTATGCGTCCCATGCTCTATCGTCAGCATGGAAAGGTGATACTATGCACTCTCGATAGTTGGAGTGAGGGGATGGCCATACCCCTAAATAGCGTTATCCAAAAATATCCACGGCTCAAAATGAGTTAATAAGTAGTGTAGTTCCAGGGGACCTTTGTGAAATAGTACTCAAGCATCACACATAAGCATACATACCAATTGTATAAGTGGTGAAACAAAAGTTCATTTAGTTCAATAAATTCATAAAAGTATAACCAAATCAATTTAAATAATCATATCATGCTTTCCACCCAAAACGAGTAAAATAATAAAACAGGGGCTTTGAAAACTCGCCTTAACGTGTAATGCGTGAGTACAAGAGTGAGCTCAACGAGTATCACTAAAAACAACCCTCGAACGTAGACCTCACTAGACGCGACCTACGACAAGTAAAAATACGTATAAGAATCTAAATGATATGCTCGGACAAAAGAACGACAACTAGCTAGGTCACCCATTCTAAATATATAATATATCTTAGATGTTAATAGTGTATTATTTATAATATGTTATATGTGTTAAAATATGCTTTTAGATCACTAGATTGATCTTAACATTCGAGACATACATCTTATAAAATAATTACATTAAAGACAAAATAACTAGACTATAATTTTGGACTAGTTTTGAAGAGCATAAAATGGACAACGACCAAAAGTGTTACTTTAAATTCTATAATATTTATTTGTATCAACCGTTATAATTCAGGGACTAATTGTGTAAAATTAAATTTAACCCCATGAAGGTGACGTGAAGTCTTTTTCATTTGTTCCTAGCTTCCATTTCATGCAGGAGTTATTACGCATAGAAGCGTGTATGTCTTTTTTTCATGTTCTTTTATGTAGACTTTATAATAGGCATACATAAGCCTGATCATAAATGAGTTTTTCTACATAATTGAAAAATGATGACGAATGACAAGGCTTTAAATACTATATGATTTTATTTGTGAAGGAGCTTCATAATATAGCTTAATATTACCTTTTAAACAAAGGAGGACAAACCAAAACTTGAACTCGGACATGAATTTACGAACTATTAAATCGAGCGATGAATGACGATGTGCACCAAATGCAACTCCTCTTAACATTAGAATCTGATCATCTTTGTAGATGAATATCCGATTAGATCTTACACCGCGAACCGAACTTGACTTTAGCAACTCCTGTCGTAATCGAACCCAAAGTGTGAACTGGACCTTAACTGAAGCTCAACTCAAACAAGAACTCAAGACTCGAAGTATACCAACAAGAATCCATAATCATTTATGTTTTCAGTATTATGATCTAAGAACTACTGACTTGCTTTACTTTAAGATGAGTGGAGAGGTGCATTTTATTCGGTGTCGTTTGGTGTGTGTTCAGAGTTGTGATAGTGTGATGCAATTTTACTATATTTATATTATCGTGGTTACTATTTTAAATGAGCGCATGATAGTCATCTTGAAATTATTCTCTCATTACATGACATTGCAATTTGTTAAATGTTAAACTAACATGCCAGTAAGTGTGTGGCTTGTTAAATGGTTAATACCTATAGTTATTTGCTACATGTCTTGTATGGTGTTAACCAAGAGGTGGCAAGAGCTCCATCTCCACACATGCATGTTTAGCAGCTGCGTGGTAATTTCATTAACCAAATTAGCTATGTAATAAGATGATTGTTGGGCCTAAGTAGTTGTATGGAACTAAGAGTAAAACAGTACAACCAAAAAGGAAAAATAGAAGCATTTTTTATATAATAATTAGAGTGGCAAACAAATTGAAAATGGTATCCACATCTTTATCAATATACCATTGTAGGAACATGATATAAAACACTATCATAGTTGAAATTATGGCAAGATATGGTAGTGTTATGGAAGAATAATGTTTATCTGATTGTGGCTTGTGTTAGTATTTTTACATCTTTATTTTTAAGCAAAATGATAATAGAGTTCTTATCATAAGAAATTAATATTTAGGCACCAAATACAATACATAGATACGTTGTCATGCTTAGTAAAGTTACACCTTGTGTGTAAAGGAAACTTTGGTGTCATTTAATTAGCCTAGTGAACATAACTCCTATTTAAAGTTCAAACGTGGCTCTCTCTAGATATCATAAGTCATGGACTAATGTATTGGACGTATACTTACGTAGGCCATAAATATTTACGACAAAAAGAACTCTGCTAATAAATTTATGTGTGCAAAACATCATGATCAAACTATGACCAGTAAGTACAAAAATAATATCATAACCTATAAAACACTATATACTATAGTTATGTAATAGAAACAACAATGTAAATGTTTTGCAATTCCAACATTTAATATTTCAATATTATATCTAATTCATTTATGTAAAATGTACAAATTGCATTAGTGCAAAAGTAACACTTTTAATGATTTGCACGGACAAGTTACAAAATTAAAATGAGCAACTAAAATAATAATAATAATAATAATAATAATAATAATAATAATAATAGTGTTATGCATCATTGGGATAATTAGCATCAATATTATACAACATAAACTATTTTAGTATGATATAGCAAAAGGATTTTATAACATAAATCACAAAATGTAGTTTGTACATATCATGATATTTAGTTAACGCTAAATAAAATCGTAAGTCGAAGGTACGTTCGTAATGCGAGAGTGCCTAAAGCAATTTGAACATAAAGCTTGAAAATGACCTGACTAACACAAAACTAGCTTAACAAGCATAGTTTTAGCTAAATACATTATAATTTATAATCCGTCACTGTCTAGAGTTTAGACGGTTGTCCTAGAATCTCCCCGTTGAAAGGAATTTGGTCCCCAAATTTAACTCTTTTTCTCTAGGGATGAAGCATTTGTGAACAGGTGCGGGTACTTGCGTTTGAATTCGTCATCGCACTCCTATGGGTATTCACTACCTCGACTTGAATTCCATCGAACCTTTACAATGGGAATTCGACTTGTCGTCTACCTTGAGCTCTACTCTCACTAAGGAGTTGAAAATGTTTGTGCTTTGTATAATCAGTGTTTTCTCAAGTATTCTCATGTCTAATTTTTTTAAGTTCCAACGAACCTTCATGAATCATTATGCTCTCACAAATCTCATCCCAAATGAGAGGTAAATAAGGAAAGGGTAGTGGAAAAGTGTCAAGGCGCTAAGTCTAAGGGATGCACTAAGCATTCTCATTAGATAAATTTTTCTGATGTAATTGTTAGAATTATGTATGCGATGTTACCAACTATATTTGAAACAAATTGCTTTAGCTGCTCTTAATGAAATGAAATAACGCTTGAATGGAGAAACCAATGAAAGTTGAATTTTTGACGAAAGAACTAAAGATCAAAGTCGGACCCGAGTGTTGTGGAAACAGCTTATGCTGCAATGGTGAATACCACTAAAATTTGTAACTATCAAATGATTAGATTTGTTGGAGTAAGCCTTGCCCGTCCTTTAAAAGTTAAGAGTTGTTAAATAGCTCAACGTTTTTGGAAAATTGGCTCAATTTTGGGGGTGCTCAAAAATAAACAAATAGGTATCTGCAGCTCAGATTGGTGAGATTAGTGAAGAAGGATATGGGTATTGTAAAAATAAGTTAGTCATCTTGAGAGAGATTTGTAAAAGTGATGGGGACGAAGTTTTGCCCATGAAGTTACATATGTATGCTTTGAAAAATATTTTCTCAACTTGAAGCAACGAGCTAATTTAGTTCAGGGGTATGTAAGGAAATTTACTGAGTTATAATGTTTTGCAGAATTTCAAGTATATACCAAGGAAAGAAGGATAAGTCACTCTCTATCCGGACCTCACCAAAATGTATAATAGTTTATGAGAATTACACCGGCAGGAAGTTCCGTACAAACAAAAGAGCTAGCTAAAGTTGTAGGTAAGAATGAAAACAAGTCGCTTAAAATTAGACTAGATGAATACAAGAATGGGCAAGTATGAGTAGCGGATCCAGGAATCGAAAGATTTGTTCCATGATAGATAGGAAGGAGAATATAATTTCTTACCCTACTTGCACAAAATGAAATATGAACAGAGTATGATGATGTAAAGTTGGCACAAACACTTGTTACTGGCGTATGATCACTTTGCTTGAGGTTGCACCGTACAGTTAACTTGTGGAAGTTATGGTTCATGTGGACATCGTAAGGTTAACGTATACGTCAAAAGAAAGCAGACAAGGGTATGGGTTATGGAAAGAATAAATTTGATGTGATTACATTTTTTATTTATTAGTATAGATGAAAAGGGGAAATTTGGCGAAGTTAGTTCCTGTTTATTTAGTGGATTCGTTATGCTAATTAGTATGGAATTCCTGGCCAAATATTGAAGTGTAACACCCCCAAAAATAGGTCGCAGCAGAAATGATATTCCAGGGGCATTACTTCATAATACCATTGCACAAGTCATGAGAGAATGACCTCTAAGTGTCGTTTGAAAAGTAATCTTGTATTGTTTAGACTCCAA
>BQNB010150664.1:0-13710 GCA_026074375.1 Tanacetum coccineum
AAGATTTGAGATCTTGTTAATCTCCTACATATCCTATTTGTTTACAAAAAGATATCACAATTCGAATAGATGTTTCATTTTAATAAAGCTAAACATACAGAAAACGACTACCTCATACTTCATTTCAAACCAATTGGTTGTATCGACCAAGACACATTGCCTGAATTTTAATATAGCATGTCAGCGGATCCTCCACCAAATCAAACTCGTCAGTGACGAAGCCAGGTTTTGTTGTTTGGGTTGGCCACAAAAATATCGAAAAACTTGAAAACCTTAGAAGAGATAATGTGACAAGATTATAGTAACAACTTTTAGTGAATAGTTAGCCGAAAGCTGAATTTTAGGTTAAATAATAACTATATAATGCTGCTATTAAATACTGTGTTTGCAATGGGTGAGTAAACATAATTAGGGTGGGTCAAATCTTTAATATATACCAAATTCAAGACATGTAATAATATAGTTTATGTGGAAGTGAACTTTCTTTAGATTTTTGGGATGGGCCATGGCATACCCTCCTCTACAAGTGGCTCCGTCCCTGTCGCCCACGGCCTCAAAATTCATTAGTCGACCCTGATTATTGACGTGTTACTTTGTTGTAATGTAGCCTCGCCAAGATGATCACTTGTCGATATAGACTCTACACGTACCCCATGTGAGTTTAGTAGGCAGTACATGCAGTTTGTTGATATCTAAAGACGTAGCTTACTCGGACGGCAGGGCCGGAGCCAGAAAGTTACGGTGGAGGGGGCAAACTTTGATAATTTTTACTATATATTGGTTTGGTAGGGGGGCAAATTACAAGAATAACCAGAAACTTTATAAAATTTACACACATCGCTAGGGGGCACATGTGCCCCCCCTCCTTTTTGTCTCCGCCACTGTCGGACGGGTCCATTTTTTATAAAGGTGACACTTTCGACCCAACCAACTTATGAGAGGGTGTGGTTTTACTTCTGTGAAGTCACACAGGTAAATAAAGAAAACTTCACTCACTAAAGAAATTGGTCAAACGGGTCGAAAGGTGAAAAGGGCCAAAAGTGATACAAGAGTCATACAACATCAAACCATAAGGCCAACAAAACATCAATATAGGCTTTTAAACTTCAACATTGAGATATACAGAATCCAGAAAACATTAATACAAATATGCAGGTGACATAAAAATATGTAAGCCGCCACAGGATTGGTTTGATTAACTTCTCGTGAATAAAGATCAAGTTTCCTACAACTTTTTTGAGTCATCTCCTTTGGAACAAAAGTCTTCCTATTAAGAACCGTAAAATCCGTTATGATATCACAGACAACATAGAGGCTATCCTCTAGAAATATCTCAACGGCATAACCTCCATAAGGGTCACTAGACTCTGGGGTCCCCTAATGCTACGACAATATAAACTGCTTGTGAACCAAATAATCTCGCTCCATTGCTTCATATGTAAATATTAATACACGAAGGCTGATATTTAAAGATGCAGCTTACTCCATTTTGTTACGAATGTGGCAGTTTTCAACGTAAGGGCCTATTCAGGTTATGTTTAACCTCTGAAGTCGCAGCGGTAAAAATCTTTACTTAATAAGAAAACAGGTCAAATGGGTCGAAATGGTTTCCCAAAGTATAATTAAATGGATAACGTGAACAAACTCAAACAAAATTGGAATAAACTTGTTGGAACTGTTTAGCCGCACTGAATGACTAGCACTAGCAAACCTCTCCTTTGAGACGAAACAAAGAACAGGCTTGTGACTCGGGTGCATTTGTGAAAATAACTTGTGGTATTTACACACGACCTATTCCAAAAGTTGAACCAAGGCCAAAAGATACTCCGCCATCTATATAGCAGCAAAATACCATAAGCCAAATCAACATAAAGTTATAAACTATGACATCTAGAGAGTTGGAGAATCCAGAAAACATCAATAGAAACTATTCAGCAAAATACCATTGGCCAAATCAACAAACATCAACTAAACTTATAAACTACTGACATTTGTGTTGGAGAATCCATGAAAACATCATTAGAAAACTATGCAGCAAAATTCCATTGGCCAAATCAACAAACATAACATAAAACTTATTAACTACGAATTTAGAGTTGCAATGTTTTAACTCTCAACTTATAACCGCTATAGTTTGTCAAATTAATGATTTTACATTTTACAGCGATTTGTCATTAACTGTTTTAGCAAAAATGGCATTATTATGGTAAGTTTGGTAACGGTTTTGGCTACTGGTCCATATTTACTTATGCCAATAAAGAATCGAGTGTAATATGATGATACTCTACTAAAGTGTTTAGTAGTAGTTTAAGTTCAATCTGCAATTTATGCAAAGGAAGCAGTGAAACATGTTTTATGTTCGGACCTGTGCCAAAAAGTTACCAAATTTGACTTTTGACCTGTTGGTCAACCCGCCCATTTTAGCAACTCTACTTTTGTCGATGCAGTGGTGGTGGCACAAAACTTTTATTGGTGATACGCCATCATCTCACATGTAGTGACAAGTTTTAGCCAAAATGTAGCATCACCACAACGGTCACCAGTTGTTGCAGTACATAAGGAACTGGTCATGGAATATTACCAACCCACCGCCCTTTTTTTGTTGCACTGATGCCAAGAGTTTACTCACTCAGGGAGCCAGGGGTCTATATTGTTATGAAGACGGCCCTTTGTTTCGACCAATCACACAGGTAAAAGAAAACTTTACTTAATAAGGAAATGGGTCAAACAGGTCTAATGGGTCTCTCAAACATATAACGAGTAGAAACCCAACTAAGAAACATTTGATGATTCTTTAAATCAAAACAAAGCATGGGCTTTGCGAAAAGACAGAAATATGTTATACGCGACCAAAAAGGCCTAAAAGTCATCATAACTAGACGCCAGCCATACAACAGTAAGAACCATGTAGCTAGCCAACTAATCAACAACAAAACCCATAGGCCAAGTCGAAAAACATCAATATAAATGTAAAATACGAGATTTGGATATTCCAGAAAACATCATTACAAACCATGCAGGAGACGTGATCCTATGTAGGCCGCCATGGGGTTGGTTTTATTCCCCTCCACTATCTTCTTAGGAATAAAGAGCTTCCTATTATCACCCGTAGTATCAAACTTCATATCACAGACATTGTAGAGACTGTTATCTAGAAATATCTCCACGGCATATCCTCCATAAGGGTTGCGAATCTGCGGGTCCCCTGATACTACAATAATATAAAGTGCTTGTGGATTGTGTGATTCGCCATATATTTTTATCCAAGTACTGTAACCATCGACCTTATCCTGAGATCCTGTTCAGGTAAAGAGTAAAACGGTAAAGAGTAAAACAAACGATACATAAAAAAATTACGAGTCATTAAAAGATGAATATGTATCATGTGTGAGTCATTAATCGTGGACTAAGTTGTGCAAAAAAGTACTATGACCAAAACAGAAGAACGAATATATAAACAGGTTATAGTTATACCATGAAGTGATTCCACAAATTGCTTGACTTCTTTAGCATCCTTCATCACATGATAGTAATAGTCGCCAGTAGGTGCATATTCATCTCCCCTCATAATATCGATAATAGGGAACGCATTCCTCCCTGGATCTATTTGCTTTAAATATTCAATGACGTCTTCAGAAATACACTCCTCCTCTGAAATTGTAATAGCCCCTTTAAAGTTTTCCTCATGGTTTCCGGTCATAAACTCCTTAACAGATTCCCTGACATCTTCTATGCCTTTTGCAGTCATGTCCCGGAGTATATAGAGGGCTTTGTCGTCCTCCACCACACTCCACCTAGGGAATAAGTGGGTTCCATGTACATAACCAATGCGCAAATCCGAAAAGTTTAACAGACGAGACAAATTTTCAGTTGGTGAGACATAGGGACTAAACGCATCTGAAATCATAAAACAAAAAAAGGTTAACAATGTGATTATAATTATTCTGTGTGTATACGTAGGGATCAATTTGTTGAGATATCGTTTTGAGGAAATTGAGTGCGGACACATTTCATATTTGTATACATGCTTATAGGTGGAACAAAAAAATCTTTACAGCTTTAATAGCGAAAAATGTGTTGAATTTGTATATGCCTTTGCGTTTTCAGGTTAATAAGTGTGAATGACATAACAAAGTGTAGAAATGTGTGCGCGAATGACATATTTTCTGTAGGGATAAAAAAATTGGGATCAAATACACGCACCATTGACTACACGATGGGCAACAGAAGACCCAAGGCTGTCGTCACATTTTAGGATGCACTCATCCATAGAGTCATGTTGAACAAACTCGTAACCTTTGGTGCTAAAGAAACGTGAAGATGAGGCGATTTTTCTGACCCTCTTGAGATTAGAAGCAACCCGTTTCACTAGCAAGGACGCCATCTGAGATCAAAGAATAAACAAACGAGGTTAGCTACAAATACTAATAAGTCATTCATTTAATATTTATCCAATGTTACAGTAAAAATGAAAACTGAACACTAGTTGTCGGTTTTGTAGCCCTGAATCTTGATCCATTTGAGATTCTCGAATGCCTATTTTAATGGATTCGCGCTTTGCAAAATCAGAAAATCCTCGTTTAGGAAAAACATTACAAAATTTTAAGATTAAAGATTCTTTCTGAAATCATTTCCCAAGTATTACAAAGAACACCCGCAAGTTATATGTTCCTTTTCTGAAAAGCTTACATACCAAAGAAACAAAACCAAGACACAACATAACCCTCAGTCTATAAGGCGCAGATGAAGCAAACAAATGAGAAACATACGCAAACCAAAAACAGACTACAACATCCAGCCTAACAAATTATATATTTTAACTTTACAATAACACCAATCACAAAAGCGAACCTCAAGAGACTGAAAATCAGACTATCACAAAATTGTATTCCAAAGGGGCTGTTTGTTTCAGCTTATGTAGTGGGCTTATGTGCTTATTTGAAGTTCAAAAAGACAATAAGCTCAAATTTATAACTCCATAATCCCAAAAAGTTGACCTTATTGGCTTTTCCAAACTGTCAATAAGCGCGTAAACCCACTACCTACTGAAACAAACATCCTTAACGGCTAAAATGTACATCCGTATATTATTTAACAAATACTACTTCTTAGCACTTTAATTGTAAAAGTGTTTGATAATGTAAAAGCTAAACGCTAGAAGAAGAAAAAAAACACTAAACGCTCTTTGCCACCACCTTGCAAAATTAAACGCTAAGTACTAAACGCTGTTAAGCTCCTTACCAAACATACCCATACACGTATTGGTGTTTCTTTAAGCTTATATGTGGCTTATCAGCTTATTCGTTTTTCGGCTTATATTTCATAAGCCCCAATTTTGCGGCTTATTATGATATGATAAACCTATATAAGCCCATAAGTCTCGAAATAAGCCGAAAAATTGAGGCTTATGAAATATAAGCTTATTTTGGAAGTTTTCAAGCCGAAAAGTTTCAAAATAAGCCACAAAAAGTGAGCTTATAAAACGTAAGCCCAAAACCAAATAAGCCATAATCCAGCTATATAAGCCAAAACAATGTAACACAACTAAAACCCTCAAAAGTTGAAATCCCAAAACCCTAACCCAAGATTTATGATTCTCAGTCAAGATTTAAGCTTCAACAGTACAGAATCAGAAAATGAGGTTCAAAGGGTCCAAATGTAAAGGGTTAAATATATAAGCTCCAGTTTTGTAATTATCCGAAACAAGTGGTAACATAATATAAACCCATGATGATTAACGTTAACAAACAAAAACAGTGACATTAAGATATGTTGTTTTAAATGCTAAAGTTGTAAACTTTTTTTTTTATATATATAAACCAAAGTTGGTAACAAAAGATTTCATGTTTTCACCATAATTAAGATTGTGAAAAAGAAAACAACAACTTAGAAATAAAAAAGGTTGTCAGCTTTCTTGGGAACAAATCAAGGAGATGTGTTATAAAGAAGATAAAAGGGGGCTATTATAAATGTTAAGTAACTCATTTTATAAGGTAAAAGAAATGAGAGAATTAAGGATCAAGATCCTCTCAAGTTATGGTCAAACATGATTAATCATGTTAGTCTTATTGTGAGAGTTAATGAATAAGTGAGCCCATGTTTTTTACTAAAAGAAAATGTTTTATGTACTTATCTTATTTGTGATTGGTGAACATGATCTATCATGTTTGACTATAACTTGAGAGGATCTTGATCCGAGAATTAAACGCTCTTTGCCAAACCACCTTTCAAATCTAAACGCTAAGTACTAAACGCTCTTAAGCTTCTTACCAAACATACCCTTACACTACAAATTATAAAATGTAATTTACTCTATTAAAGTTTGTTTCGGCTTATATAGCCGGCTTATGGCTTATCTGGTTTTGGGCTTATGTTTCAAAAACTCACATTTTGTGGCTTATTTTGAAACTTTTTGGCTTATATAAGCTCATTATGTCATAATGAACTTATACAAGCCGAAAAGTTTCAAAATAAGCTACAAAAGTGAACTTACGAAACATAAGCCGAAAACCAAATAAGTCATAAGCTGATAAGCCGGCTATATAAGGCGATATATAACAAGCTTATCTCTTATGTGGTTTTCAGCTTATATTGCATAAGCTCCACCTTTTGTAGCTTATTTTGATTTTTTTTAGCTCATATAAGCTTATCATGTGTCGGTGCTTATTTAAGCTTATCCGGCCGGCTTACGAGCTTATTTTACTATTGAAAAGCTCATAAGCTCAAAATTTTGGCCTTACGAGCTTATAAACTTCAATAAGCCATAATCTCTCATTCTTAAGCTTATGAGCCTAAAATTTGGAGCTTATGAGGTTTTCAATAAGCTCACAAGCTAAAAAAATTCAAAATAAGCCACAAAAAGTGAGCTTATGGAAAACCAAATAAGTCATAAGCTTAAACAAAACACAAAACCCTCAAAAGTATGAAGAAAAAAAAACAGAGTATCCCGAAACCCTAATCCAAGATTCATGATTCTCAGTCAAGATTTAAGCTTCAATTATCCAAAATCAGAAACTAAGGTTTTAAGGGTCCGAAAAGTAAAGGGTTAACTATATAAGGTCAGCTTTTGTAATAATCCAAAACAAGTGGTAAGATAATATAAACACATGTTCATTAACGTTAACGAACAAAAACAATGACATAAAAATATGTTGTTTTAAATGCTAAACTGAGATTATTAAGTTATAAAGTTGTAAACTTTATGTTTTATATTTATAAACCAAAGTTGGTAACAAAAGATTTTGAAAAAGAAAACAAAAACTGAGAAATAAAAGAGAGTGTTTGTTTACCTGTTGTTTGGAAGATTGTTGTCAGCTTTCCTGGGAACAAATCAAGGAGATGTGTAATACAGTAAAGAAGATGAAAGGGGGCTATTAATTGATATTTTTAATTGAAACATGTTTTTATCCTTTTTTTTACACATTTTTGTTATATCATTTTACACTATATTTCTATATATCTTCTTACACACAATAATATTTTATATATTTTTTTTTGCCTTCATTATCTCTTCGCATTTAAACGGTCAATTCTAACACTTGTGAAGATCATATGAGTATGAATATAAGTAGGAACAACTTATGAAAGGATATATCATTTCTTTTTTTTAATAACATATCTTAAGAACTGCAAAATCGTCAACCTACGTAAATTACGCTACCGTGGTGATCATTTAATTATTATTTCAATAGACGCACACTTTCATATACTTTTGACCAAGGTTGCAAAAATCGTAAATCGTTAGCCAGGTGGTCGACCACCTTGTAGCTTGTAATCGGTCAAGGCGGGATTAATCGGATTGACATTTTTTGCAAAATTTGGGTATTTCTAGCAAGTCTTATGTATTTTCGTCAAGTTTTAGATATCACTCGCAAGTTTTTTCTCTAAAAAATAACTTGTAATAGATTTAAACAGTTAATATAAGTGATCAAAACAAGTTTATGGATAGTTTTAGGTACTTCTGACAAGATTGAAGTTTTCCGGCAAGTTTGACCACCACTGACCACCGTTGATCGTCGTTGACCACAGTTGACCAATTTGTTTGACCATATTACATTAATCGGCAAGGTTGGTAGCCTTGTAGCGTCTAATCGGCGATTAATCGGCCTTGTAGACCTTGTTTTGCAACACTGCTTTTGACCAACCTTCTTTTGTATCTTTTTTTGTTTTTATTAAACCACGACATCCATCAAATAAAAATTGCATACATCTTAGGGTTTTGTCTAATTAATTTTATTAACCCTAATTAGGGTTTATGAACACAAGATCATCAAATACAAATTAAGACAACATTAAAACCTAGCCATTTTTAACGTTCTTGATAACAATAATGTAATTTATAGATCCATATCAATACATTATATTCATAAAATTCCGAGAAATTATAAGATTTTTTTAGTTAATCTCACTTGATGTGTTAGATGTGATGTAACATGAAATTTTAAGTTCAGTTACTCAACATAATGTCGTAACGCATAAGCATTTGTATAATAATCTAAAAGATTCACTATTTTTAATATTAAAAACTAATCTCTCGTCTCAAAGTTATAGTCCATCTTTCTTTTTCGGGATGTCCCAAATTAACTGTCTACTACTAAAATTAAATATGAAAATTTGATCTAGATTACCACATTACCCTTACTTGAAATTATATTTACCAACTTTAAAGAAAACAATAACTAATTGGTTAAAGGTAAAAATGTCATTCTTTAAAAAATAAGAGAGAGAGAAAGCAATAATAGTTATGTTAAACTGTGTGTTTTCTGTCAAGAGATAATAATTTTAAAACGGATGGAGTATACATGCATAGCTTTCTAACCGTAACACACATAACATATTAACATCCTGGCCTTTAAATCAATAAGTCGGAGAGAGAAAAGAATAAAAAAGTTATTAGTAATGGCTTTTTTCCCTCAATAACTTTATAAAGACACGAGGCATGTTAACTCGTGCGATGCATACGAGTTGTATCTAATTTGTTGCATTGGTATGAAACCTATAAAATAAAACAAACATGAAATATTAAAACATAACCTTAGAAATTGAAAGATAACGTGTATCATGATATTTTCAAAGTTACTTTAAGTCTAAGAGCACTGGAGTGGTGGTGCCATAGAGAAAAAAGTAAGGAAAATGGAGTTTGGCACCAGATTTGGTATGGCACCAGAATTCAGTGGAGTGGTGAGCTGGACAGTGTGAGTTTTCTAAATGGAGTGCTAATCTAAACAAAAGAACTTTAGCATTGCCTTCATAAATGTTCTGTATCTAGTACTGATCTATACGGTGATAGAATACAAAGATCATGATTTCTCGACAATGGGTATGAAAATAACTTGAGAAGAAAGATCACTAAAATTTGTATTGACCCATGATCTGATGCGTTCTTGCTACTTAACAAATGTATTAAAGCAGAAACTACAGATTCTTTGCATCCCTTTTATAGATATCGTGACTGTGTTACTAATTTATAAAGGAACAGAAGCATAAATACAATGTGATTAAATTACTACCTCTTGACCATAAGTAATAAGAGGGATGTTTGGGTTAAGAGGAGCACCATCAACCTTCGAAGAGGCGTAAGCATTAGAAGTGCCACGACCAATAATGAGGCCCCCATCAGAACCACCATGATGATCTCTCCTCGGATAGTTTGAAGATCAGACTCATTATCCAAATCATCAAATCCCTCTTCATCTTCATCACCGTCAACTCTTGGACTCCATAATCATGATCCAAGAAAGCCAATTATACAGACACACGCGTTGATGGCTTTAATCAACTATAGTTCTTAGAGTAAACTGCAAAATACATCCTTGTGGTTTCATGTTTCTCACGAAATACATCCCTGATCAAAACTATTAGCAGTTTACACCACTCGTTAGGCAAACGTTTGCCGAAATACATCCCTCGTCACTAACTTCGTTAAATATCCAGTTTTTTGGGCCCCACTTCAGGGGTATTTTCGTCCTTTTCATGTTTCCCAAAATCATATAATCTCGAGTAAACTGCAAAATACATCCTTGTGGTTTCATGTTTCTCACGAAATACATCCTTGTGAAAAAAAAGGACGAAAATACCCCTGAAGTGGGGCCCAAAAAACTGGATATTTAACGAAGTTAGTGACGAGGGATGTATTTCGGCAAACGTTTGCCTAACGAGTGGTGTAAACTGCTAATAGTTTCGATCAGGGATGTATTACGTTGGAAACATGAAATTTGCAGTTTACTCTTTGTTCTATATTACATAAACTACTTATATCACTTTTACAACTGCTATCAAAGTCCCCCAACATTCATTTTGCATCCTTAAAATAATCATAACCACTCGCATAACTAATCTTTGATATTACTATTCACTAAGGGGTATATTAAAACTGTTCTTTTATACAGTTGATAAACAGCTTCAAGGGTGTTTGGCATTGTGTATGTCAGAGTGGGCAAATGCTCATGACAAAATGCTTAATTGATCATTTCTGAAGGAATTAGCATATTTTACAGCAATCTCATATGCACGTCTATAGTTATACAAAAACCAATGGTCGAAGATTACTTAGGTGATCACCAACACAATAGCATAACTATCAAGTATTTTCACCTAATGTGCCGCTAAGATAATTTCTAAAATTACCTGAGAAGGCATATCGTTAATCTCTATCATTTGTTGCTTTATCGATTTCATTCAAAACAAATAACCTGCGGAAGGGACACGGTTCAGCCTACACATTTTTTAGTGCTGCTAGATTAGTAAGTAGCCAGCGTTTTAGAAAAGGCTCGTTTCCAACTGATAAGCCCGTTAAATACACTAAAACAACATCTCCTTAATTTATTCAATTAACAGAGTATGATCGATATTGATATAAAAAAGTATATTGCCATTAAACTTGTAACATACCTTGTAACCTATTAAACCAACCATGTTCCAAGGAAACTGACAGATTCGGCTAAGAGGAACTCGTTTTCCAAAACCATTCTCGGTCGCAAACAGTAGCCGTGGGGCATCTATTCGCGTACTGCACACAGAAAAGTTTATTCAGTAATATAACCTTAAACAAACTACTAAAGAACTATTTACACAGTTAAAGAAATTACTGGCTGTGGTGATTACCAAGCAAGCTCTCTATTCCATCATGATTTGTTGAAGGTATAATATCCACATGATAACGCTCAAATTATACATGTTTCTATACGCGTTATCAGTGCTTTTATATATCTAATTTGGTTAAATATAAGAACTTTCCGTACTTAATCAAGTATATTTGTTATTGTAGACTCTAAGTACGTATCATGGAAGAAAACGGAAGAATACACGAAGTTTTTAAGCTTAAACGAAGAAATAACTGAAGATAAAGATCTCCCGACACATGTTCACTGTTTTCGCCATAAATCGGTCATACGAACTCTGTTTGACGCGATTCAAGCGGCCACACGAAGAAAATTCAATTATCTACAACCTTGAAAAAGGTCAAGTGCTGAAAACGCCCTAAAGTGCGGCGGTTTTACCAAAAATGCAGCGCACTTTTTAACGAATTTAAGAGAATTAACGACATTAAGTGTGGACAGCATTAACTCCCTAAGTGTTGTGCACAAATAAGTTTGTGCGCAGTACTTTTTCCCATTTTTAGCCTGTAAATGCAGCCCCTAATAACCTCATTCCATATCTCTTACACACACAACTCCACAACACCTTAGAAAGGGAGAAATTGGTGATCTTGGCTTGACAAACCAAGGATCCAAACACCCCTTCAAACCACCATCACTACCATCGACTACCACCACTATCCACCATCGATTTCTAGCACCCAACCACTATTCTCACACCTCATACATCCGTTTCCAGAATCTAACACCCATATACTTGGAGAATCAACCATAATTCTTCAAGTGTTCATCATAAAACCCATTGCCAAACACCCATTTTCCGTCTACCATTGTTGTTGCCGCTGAATTCTAAGGATATTGGTGATATATTCCGGTTGGTTATAGAATTATAGGGAGTAGGCTTGATATTGGAATCATTGGTAGATGTTGGAATTGGTTATTTAGTCGAATAATTGGTTATTCGATCTTTTGTTCTCATACACTTTCGTTTACGAATCATTGGTACATTCTTATTTATATTTATGATGAAATATTATGAGTTTATCATTTATAATATGGTTGTTATGAATATGAACATGGAGTAGTTGTATTATGTTTGCTTAGGCATAATGTGATCTTTGATATGTAGTGTTTGAATGTGTGTTTATTGAATTTGTAAAACATATTTTATATAAGAATATACGCCGAAAGGGTTCTTTTATATATGTGTTTAATCATTCCACTTAATATATTGGTTATAATAACTTATAAAGGTCGAAAGGATTTGTTGTTATTAATCGATATAATCACTAGTTACACTTAAAGACCGAAAGGATTTGTAACTCGTGATATCTTTATTCTCTAAACTCGTAAACACTATCCTAAACACTTTTATGTCTTAGTGATCATTGCCTAAACAAACATACTTTAATCATTTGATTGAATCATCCTTTTATTGCTTTCTTTCCCACATTCGATATATGCAAGATTTGGTTAATTTGATCCATGACAATCTTATTAACCTTAGCACCTTAATTACAAACTGCGAAAACTTCAATTCCCGTGGAACGACCTGGACTTACCTAATCCTATATTACACTCGAATAGGGTATACTTGCCCGAATGTTGTGTTTTTAGTAAAAATCGGTATTTCTAGTTATTATAAATTTAAAGCTTGGAAAACACACATCAAGTTTTTGGCGCCGTTGCCGGGGAATTGTTTAAGTTGTTATCAATTTGTTGCTTGTTTTTTGTGCTATTTTGTTTGTCATAAATTTATCTACTGTTCGTAATACAAAATTTACAAGCTCGCCATACCGTTTTCTGGCAAACGGAACCCAAAATTTGTTTTTTCTTCAGGAAGTACGCTGCACATTATATTTGTGCGCCGATTTTCCTAAAAACCCATGAAGTACGCCGTACTTCATCCAAGTATGCCGCACTTTCTGCAGAAATTTCAATAGCAGAACCTGATTTGAAACCAAAACCAAAACCCAAAACCGCTTCCTTAGGTTTCATAATCATTTGATTATAAGCCTTGTAAATTTGTGAAAATACACTTTATCATCATTTTCGAAAAAAAAAACTAAAAATTTTTACTTTTTTTTATTGTTAATTGCATTTATTTGATTGTATTTGCCTTTTATCATTCCTTCTTATTTAGTTTTATCTGTTTAATCGTTATAACCTAATATATATAAAAAATAAAAAAAAACGAAAAACATAAAATTTCCAGAAAAGCCGGCACACTTTTCCTAAGTACGCCGCACTTATCATCTAAAAAAAAAAATAAACCATTTATCCTTATTTTTTTATATATAGTTAAAATATATATAATTATCTAAAAGTATAAAAAATATAAAGATAAAAATAATTTTGAAGAATATCCTATTAGCCTAAATTATACAATCTATAAAAAAATATCTTTTTGCAAAATACTTAAAGTATGTATTAATCCACGATCTTGGGGAAAACAACTCGTAAAACCATTATCTAAATTAAATAAAAATATGAGAAAGAAGACATGTAAAAATAAAAATAAAAATATCCAAAAAGAATTCGTCGAGATCGAGGTCATCAAATCTTCAACTCAACATTATTCTGCTTACAAAGCCACAATCTTAAATATATCCGA
>BQNB010150665.1:0-16004 GCA_026074375.1 Tanacetum coccineum
GTCAAGATAAAGATAGATACTAAATTTTAAACTCATTTTATGAGTTTACAATGGCTCTTGGTTGATTATTTAGGAGTAAACGAGTCAAATGATCCATTTAGGTACGTTTAGGGTTTCTTGGATTCATTTTGCGTATAAGTGGAATGAAATGATGAAATGATGATGAAATAGGATTGACATAGTTGTAAAATAAGTTATTATAACTTATTTGAGTGTTGGTTGAAGATTAAAACGGATAAAATCAATAAACGGGTCTTGGGTTACTATTTAGCTCGGGTTAGGGTTTCTTATTTGGATTTCTTGTAATTTCATGAAATGGAAATGAATATGGATTGTAAATGAAGCATATGACTTGCTTGTAACTTGTACTTGATGGATTGTTCAAGATTCTTAGGAAAACAGAGGTAAAACGGCTATTTTAGATGTTATGCATAATGACTTGTACATTGTGCTTTGAAAACTTGTTCTTGACTTGGAGGGAGTTTATATTTCAAATGAAATGTTATATTACTTGTATATATGCTTTATTAGCTTGTATATTCACTTTAAATATTAAACCTTCATGGAATTAGGGTTTAGAGGTATACGATAACGGTTATAACGTTACGAATGGTATATTATAGGAATAATGTACTTTGTAAAAAGTATATGATGATATTGACTTGACATGTTATGATGTTTGCTTGACATATATGAAGACATGATTGCCATAGGTAGGTTGCGTGAGCTCGTTTACTTTAGTTATGTAAGTTACATTACATACTGAGATATTGACAATGCAAGTAATGTAATAAAGCAAAAAATTTCCCCGTATATTTGTGATAATAGTAAAATAGGTTGATGAAAATTCTGAGTTGTTATACAACATAATACAAAATAAATTTTCAACGAAATTGCAGCGGAAAATAAACAGATACTTAGGTGGATTACTCGTCTAGAAGCGTGGGAACTCTCCTATTTCCTCTAGAACGGTAAATTACTTAAACAATATATAAAATAAATTAGTTTATATTTTGCAACGGATTTGCAACCATTTTCTTTGTCGATGCAAATTTGGTTGGTAATTCGTTGCATTACGGTTGCAAATTTGCAACAAAATATACCGTTGCAAATTTTTCGTTGCATTAGCCTGTTTGTGTGGTAGTGTTAGCGTTCACCTCAATCACTGTGCCCTTATTCCTAACACCCATTTTCTTGCGTACAACTCATGCATCATCTATCATTTTACCCTTCCCTTTATCATTTACCCTTCTAACATTTTCTACATCATCTATCACTTTATCCTTTCATAATGTCATCTACCAGGGCCTCACGTACCACATGTTCATCTACTAGTGCCTCGTCAATAGTTGAAAAGTTATCTTCATGGATTTTTCTCACACTTTCATATGTTTGTGAGTGTAGGTTTTCAGCTTCTTCCTCAACCCAAGCAATTAGTTCTTCATACGACATATTACTCGGAGGTGCCATTTTGTGAGAGAACACACAAAAATTAATTAAAAAATAACATTCAAACCCTAATCGACATGCATATTAAAAACAATATTTTTTTATAAATACGATAAGAAACATAAAGAATAAAGGATAAAGTACCTTCTGCACAAAATAATTTGTTTACTACATTGAAAACGACATCCAATTTTGTATCTTTTGTTGATTTTAAATTTAAGGTTTGTCTGATCTGTTAGTGAGAAAGAGAAAGGTGTTACTAATGTGTGGGAAGGTAAAGTGTTATATACTTCACAGGTGGCCAAAGAAATTTATCAAATGTATCCTATAATAATCCGACATCACTTAGTAATGTGTATGCATTGCTGGATTTTGAAAATAATATGAAAGACATTTTTATCCGGATAAGTTTTAGGCCAGTAAAATGATACACAACAAAGTCAAATTTCAAAAGTTTAGTTATAACAAAACAAAACAAAAATAGATGGGTGCACAACAAAATAAAGTGTGACAAGTTGGCTACATTTATAAGCAACTATCCCTAATATTTATAAGTGATTTATAATTCTGAATTTCTTTTCCTAAAATTGTAATTTTCTTACACAAATAAATTTGATTTTTATTTTGATCCCATCAAGTTAAAAAGCTTGCAACACTCATTTGATTTCAAGGTTTAAGTTTTCAATTTCTTTTAAAGTAGGTGACTTTTTATTTGAAAATGTTAAAATCAATTTACAATTTTGTGTTAATTGTGTTTGCAAACTTAAAATGATATCTTTTTTATTCTCATTCTAATTTTGTACCTCAGACTATACCTCATTACACTTCTCGGATTGACAAGGCATGTGATCATCTTTGAGAATCATGTCTTCTTCATGCTCTGTAGTATATTGATTAAGCAGAGACTTTAAATCTTGAGTAAACTGCAAAATACATCCTTGTGGTTTCATGTTTCTCACGAAATACATCCCTGATCGAAACTATTAGCAGTTTACACCACTCGTTAGGCAAACGTTTGCCGAAATACATCCCTCGTCACTAACTTCGTTAAATATCCAGTTTTTTGGGCCCCACTTCAGGGGTATTTTCGTCCTTTTCATGTTTCCCAAAATCATATAATCTCGAGTAAACTGCAAAATACATCCTTGTGGTTTCATGTTTCTCACGAAATACATCCCTGATCGAAACTATTAGCAGTTTACACCACTCGTTAGGCAAACGTTTGCCGAAATACATCCCTCGTCACTAACTTCGTTAAATATTCAGTTTTTTGGGCCCCACTTCAGGGGTATTTTCGTCCTTTTCTTTCCACAAGGATGTATTTTGCAGTTTACTCTTAAATCTTCATTTTCTCTTTCAAGTTTCTAAATTTTCTCTTGAAAAGTCATTACCGCAACAAGTTTTGTTTCAACTTGATCTAAAGAAGAACAAAGTATTTGCATATAATCATCGATTCTTTCGAAATAGAAAGGGATTCGAGAAAATCTTCTTTGCATACTTTCATATGAGTACATTGTAGATTTTAAAGAATGCAACTCTTCTTTGAGATTGCTTACAATTTCCTTGTAGTCACCTCTTTGTTATCTCTCATCATCTTCACCCAACGCCACATTAGCATCCTTACTTTTAACACTTACACTCCAAAACACTACTTCACTCACAACATGCCATTTGAGCCCCCACCCACTCATAATTTTATTTTATTTTCTATTTTTTCAAACAAAAAATACAAATTATATAAACTAAAAGTTAAATTTTTTAAATACTTAAAAGTATAAATTAAAACTTCTTAAATGTTTAAGAGTATAAACTAAAACTTTGTAAATGTCTAAAGTTATAAATTGAAACTTGTATATATTTAAAAGGTTTTTTTTAATGTTGGAAATGTTTGTCTTCTTCACTGTAAAAACACACACTCAAATACAAAACACACACTCAAACTATAAACTCAAACACAAAACACAATTCAAAAATAAAAAAACAAATAAAAGAACCAAAATCTTTTTTGTCTTCTTCACGCCAAGGATTCGGTGGATGAAGGTTCGGCGGGCTCACGCATTGTCACGGCGGCCATTCGGCGGCGCCGAATGACTGGCCACGTAGGATTCGACACCCTCCCCCATTGCCACAACTAATGCTCTAACCCTACTTATCACATGTTCCTTCATTTCAACCTTAGTCACCACAAAACTTTTACCTAACTCTTCTTTGTCTAAACCACATAAATCTGTTTGTGATTTCTTCCTCTTTTGTTTTTTCTTTTCAACCGATTATCTCAAAAGCAAGAACCCTCTTTTATTCGTCTCTTGTGGGTCTCCTTTCTTTGGCTTCAAACCTCAAGATTCAAATCCTTTTGGTTATTTGTTTTGCTTATGAGTACAGGAAATACAGGTAGGTTTCTTGTTCTTTTTCTTTCTTCTTGGACCGAACAACAAACACGAACCTTGAATCTTGTTATAAAACATATTCTTGTTATATTTTTTGTGCTGTAAAGATTAACGGTGGGCTTGTTGTATAGATCCTAAATGATCTTTTGAGCATCCCAAGATCTTTCTTTTTTTATTTTTTGTTCAAGATCTTTTAGAAGGATGGTGGGTTGTTGTGATGATTATGGAGATGTGATAGTTGGTGTTGACCTCAAGTTGTTGATCTTGGTAGTTGTAGTTTATCTTGGCTTTTCTTAAGTTTCTTGGTAGTTGGAGTTCCTTCATGGTCACCATCGACCTAACCGTGTCAAGGTTGGGAAGCGGGTCCTTATGAGTTTAATGCCGACTACATGTGCAAGATGGTCACTTAAACTGTTAATGTCGTAGGTGACAAGGTCATCGATTCAATTTTTGCGAAAAAAGCATTGACCATTTAAAATTTCAGGATGTGTTTGTTTCATTAAGATGTTTTGGGTCTGAATCTGACTACCACATCTTACTTGTAAGAGTTTGCTATAAAGTCTAAATCTGAATGAAATAATGTTATTTGTTTTTTTTATAATTGTCTTAATGGTTTCAGTTGTCCATTTTTTTCAAGTATATATTAAACCATAATAATACAATAAACAAGTAACTTGCGTAAACACGAAACAAAATACTTTTATCATAAATTTAACACAATAATAAACCATTTAATAGATTACCTTAATACACATCTTAAATTTAACATAAAAAACAATCACACAATTTGCAATTACCTATATATAGTCCACAACAAATTTACTATGACTAAAGTTATAACACACTCGGTCTAATAATCACATTGGTGTTCATCAGTTCGGTTATCGGGTTGTACAGTTTATAAGGTTTGGTTCGGGTTTTTTATTCGATTAGGTTTTCAATTTATTCGATCATTACTAGAATAGTGAACACCCCTATCACATATATGAATCAAATGTGCTAACAACAAAATGCAATGTTAATTGGATGTTTTAGCCAAAAAAACAATATAAAAACATGGCCCACCACTTAACCTAAAGTGTAGTATATGCAACTTCTTCCACCAAATAGCACACCAATACGATACATTTTTTCCAGCCACCAAAACACTTATCCATTTCTTTCTCACATATGAAGCAAAAATTCAAGCAAACATTAACAAATCTCCTAATCTCACTTAATCTTTAATTCTTTTGATTATGATAATGTATACGCGAATCACAAACACCCATATCCTCTTTCTTTTCTCTTTTATTTCCTCCTCCAAAAACAAACGAGATGCATTTTTTTGTTAACGGGGTGAAAAGGATGTGAGGGTGTGAACTAAGGGTGTTAGTGGGGTTTAGAGGCAATCAGATGTTATCATTACGTCTTACTGAGTAAGAGCATATAGGTCTTACCGCATCTGACTCACAAGAGAAAAACAAACAGGCCAATGTCTGACCGCATTTGACAGGTAAGATGTCAGAGGCCAGTCAGACTTTTTTGGTAAAAACACAACCTAAGTCACTACGAAGGGCAGGAATGATTCAATATACTTGACATCTAACGTGTCTACCAAGGGTACTAGTGTTTGTCATCCATCTAGTTTATCTGACAACATAATCTTTTTATCAAGACAGTAATCTCTTGGTCAAGTTAGAAGGTTTTTGCACAACGAAAACAACCAGTCTCCTTATGATATCAGATCCGGATGGGTGACCTTCTATCATATCAGTTTAGATTACTCCATTCATTGCCATGAATATATTTTACTTACACAATGAATTATTGTATTCATTGTGTAAGTAATATAAATTCATGGGCAACAATTGCAATAATTTACCCAATCGGATCTGGTATGATAAAGTCTGTTTTCGCTGTAGGAAAATCGTCCAATTTGACAAAGAGATTCCCGTCATGACAAAAAGGTTATGATTGTATGTAGTCAGATAATCTAAACAGATGTGGATAGACAAACACTAGTACCCATGGCAGACACGTCACATGTTCGATAGATAATTAACACGTGTCATTTTAGGACCTCTTATATTTATTAAACTAAAAAGGATTAAATGAAGGAATAAATGGTTTGTAACCACAAAGTAGTACTAGCATTAACGATAACTTACTCTTACATCAGCGTGCAAAAATCCTACCATTTAAATCACAATCAAAATTATTGATTTCTTTACATAAAGAAATTGAGAAACCAAATCACAACTTTTAAGTGCATACCTCAATTGTGTAACACCCCCAAAAGGGGTCGCAGCGAAAATATGTCTGGGAGTGTTACTTCTTAATAAAATAGCATAAGCTATAAGAGAACGACCTCTAAATGAGTCGTTTGAAAGATAGTCTCGTTGATTTGATTGAAATTGAATAAATTATAACATTTGTCCCAAAGTTGCATCAAAATGAAAGACTGAAATAATTCAATGAGATTGATAGTTTGAATGCAAGTAGAAATCCATGAAAGAAATCTTGAAAAGTTTAGACTCCAATGCACATCAAGAACGTCAAACAACTTATTCACCTAAGAAATACATGCTTAAAAGTGTCAACATAAAGTTGGTGAGTTCATAGGTTTAAGTAAGTAACAAAGTTGGACCGCAAGATTTAAAGTATGTATTGCTAGGTATACAATATCCGGTGAAGTGATTACGATTGCACTAATCTTATGACACCGAGACTACGACAGTATATGTATGCCAATCAATTTCATACAAAGTATGTATTCATGTGAATGTTGTAACATTCAAAATTCGACATGGTATACGTCCGTTGGCCATGTTTGGCACCAATCCTGGACAAGGATGTCAATCCAAATAGATCTATTTATAACATACGCGCTTACATAGAGTAATTAACAGTTCATGATATTAGGCATAATGGGTTATCGCTACTTAGCCAACTCGTGATTTGTTTAAAAGAGTACTTGAGTCCAAATGTAAAACAAGGCATGTATCTCACCCCGAGATTTGTAAAATAATTGTAAACAAGTAAAAGCGGGGCTATAAACTCACCTAAAAGCAAATGATAATATCAGGAAAAGAATAATGAGCACGGAAAATGATGCACGAAACTCTAACCGCAACATAATAAAATAAGTCGCTTTAAGAAAATGCAATGCGTACATATGAATATGAATTACACAATGCGATGCCACTCATATATACTCGTAGTGAGATGTTTATAAAATTATACATGTTAAAATTTAAGAAAAACGATTTTTAACACTTTAACTAAAAGTAAACTAAAAACTAGTTTTAATTAGTTATAATCCTAACTTAAATTGAGCGTATCTAACTCGTTTTTAAGACCGATTTTCTTAGGAAAACTTTCTAAACGAAACTAAACATGTATACTTTCATTATTTCAAGGCCTAGATACTATTTCATAAGCTTTAGGTGTTGATTTATGCAAATACTTTTTAAGACCTGCTCAAGACATTTTTCAGAAAACTTAGGTCGTAAATCGGCTATATGTCTCTCGTTTTTCCATAAAATTCACGTTTCTAGACTCTAAAATTATCTACACTGAATCTAGTTTTCAAATATGCAAGCCATTCAACTCACTTCATTACCATTAAACACTACAACCAAAATGGTGCACCTTAATACATGCTGTCAAAAGACAGAAACTTTTCCCCTCGGTAAACGGGTTGTATCTCCTTCGTTACCTATCGTCACATGTTCACTCAACTCTCAAATTCTAATCTAAAGAATCATCAACAAATGTTTCAACTGGCTCAAATACCCAAAATGCTGATAACATGGTGATTTTTACAAATGAAACATGGTACTCAGAATCTTGTCGGTATTACTAACTTCTCTCGTAGGACTTATTAACTATAGTAAACGACCTCGAAAAATTCCGAAAAAATAGGGAACATCCCAAGACATATATGTAAGTGTACTATGAGCAGTTAAGACTAGAAATACGTTTACATTGGTTTTAAAAATTCAAACTTAGGTCTGAACATCAAGGGCAGAATCTGAGTTTTTAAAATGAGCTTTTCATTAACTTTTTCAACACCGCAAGTATATATAAGTCCTAATATGAACATGGCATGCATTATATATGTGAATACAAGTATGGAAAAGGGTTCTTAATGCTTACAATATGTTGAAGAGGTTAGTGAACAAGAACACAAGAAGAACACTAAGTAAAACCATTTTAAGCTTCCAATACCTAAATTTTATAAACCCTTACTAATAAATACCCAAGTTCAAATCTTTTCGCACACTATTAATAGAACTTGAAATGTTCTTGCTTTTGCACCACTTACTGCCATGAGAATTGAGAGAAAAGAAAGTAAGATAGGTGATTCGATCTAAATAGTCTATATATAATAAAATATATATCCTAAATATCTCAAATTAATTATAGTATAGAGAGTATCCCGTTTGATAAGAAAATTGCTTGAGGACAAACAATATTTTATCTCCCGGATGTCGTATCCCGACAAGAGGTGAATTTGAAATTCACAAAAGTGTTTTGTTTGATGCTCGAATATCAGATATTTTGAATTTTGGTTTTAATTCTACTTAACGCAAAAGAAACTAAAGATAAGCTAAACTAACAATTAAAGCAATAAAACGATAACGGGAATTCTAAAACGCGACATAAAAACCTAAACAATCAAATTTTACCCCTAAAAATGCAAATCTAATTTTTAAAAGTCCTAAATGATTAAAAAATAATTTTAGAAAAAAGAATTGTATTTTTTTGGTTTTTATTTTATTTTTTTATGAATTAAAAACATATTTAATCTTAAAAATAATACTAAAAATGCTAAACTATTTTATAAAAATTCCAAAAAATTACTGAAAGTACTTAACACTAATGCTAATGTTTAAAAAATAAAACTGCTAAAAACGTGCTTATAAATAAGCCAGGAAAAATCAAATAAGCAATTAAGCTAAAACTTAAAATTGAGGTTAAATAATAAATGGTGCAAAGTCTTTATGAAAAAGACCCAAGGGCGCGTTGGTAGAGGGAGTGTATGTTAAAGTGTTGGGTATGTGAAGAGGAGGTCACGGGTTCAAAACCTATGGCCTTTCTTTTTGACAAAACATTTTTTTATTTGAAAAAGCTAAAGTATAAGTGAAAATAAGCTAATTTAATAAAAGGACTTATAACTAAAACTTAAAAGATAAGCCAGAAATAAGCTAAAGAAAGTGACAGTTTAAACTTAAAGACTCATCAACTAAATTTGGAAACTGTTTAGCTTTTAAAGACAAAATAAGCAATTAGGAAACTTAATAAGCTAAAACAGAACCAAAACTAGGCTTAATAAGCACATCAGACTTAAAATGAGAAAATAAAATAAGCTCAAAAAGCACTTTAAAAAGCAATTTAACAGCAGACCTTTAAACACTTTAATAGGACTTTTTACTAATTTTTAAGCTAAATAGAAAACTAATAAGCATTTAGAAAAAGCTAAAACCTAAAAACAGCTAAAGTCTAAGACCTAACAAGCACTTTTGACTAGAAAATAAGCAAATATATTAAGCTGAAAAGCACTAAAACCTAAAAGGACAGCAGACATAAAACAAACAGATTCTAAGGATGGACTTTAAACTAACTTGAAGCTAAAATATTAGGACTAATAAGCACTTATCATAAGCTACAAACCAAAAACAGATTAAGACCTAAACTAGAAGAACACAAATAAGCTAATACTCTGGTGGTTATGACTAAAAATAAGCTAGAAAAGAAGACTTAAAGTGACAGACTTAAACTAATGTTTTTGCTTTTTGAAATTATGACCTATTTGTAACTTATTTAAAATACTCAAAAAGCAAATTTAAAAGCTAAAAATTAAAAACAGATGAAGACCATGACTCATTAAGCACATAAAAACTAAAATTAAGCTAAATCAAACTCTTAATAAGCTAAAAACCTAGACTCAATTAAACTGCATACTCTTATAACTTTTTGAGCTAAATGCAACTTTTCTAAGACTCTAAATTGAACCATAGCAAGCTATAAACTCAAGAAAGATTAGTATTGATGCCAATTGAACTCAAATGGACATGAAAATACTACACCTTAATCTTATTAATTTGAATCCAAGAATCAAACAGTATAGAACAATTTAGGCATTAACAGATTTGAGCTTTTGACAAAACAACCTTAAAACTAAACAAGACTTGATTCTAGCTTATGAAAACTTCCATTTAGACCTTATGTAAGATTATTGAATTTGTCTTAATGACAAAAAGTGACACAAGCAGTTTTCACAAGGTAAAACCTGCTTGTGCCAAACACCCCTTTAAAAACATGAATTCCTGATTTAAGCTTAAAACAGACCTTAAAAATCCTCAAAAGATTAAAACAGATTAAGATCTTAGTTTATTAAAGTCTAATAAGCAATAACCTCTAAGAAATAAGCTCTAACTAATAAGCTAAGACAATAAGCTAAATTAACTAAAAGTGGGCAGATTTTATTAAAACTAACTCTAAACTATTTTAAACTAAAAACTAATCATATTAAGCTAACTTAAGATAAAATAAGCACAAATAAGCAACAGAAATAAGCAGTTAAGCAATGCAATAAGATGAATATGAAAATAAGCTAGAAAATGAGACAAGAGTTGTACCTTGATCCCAGCTAAACAAGGATCTAAATATGCTCTTAAGAGCTTAAATCAACAAGCTAGATTAATAATAAGCTTCTGAATAAGCCCTATAAGCCCTTCCAGAACTGGCTTATCTTCCAATGGCTTATTCAACAGTTTGAGGTATTTTCAGTTTAGCTTTTAGAAAACTGAATGAAAACTAGCTTATCAGTAATAGAGAGAGCTTATTGAGCTTATTTAAGACAATCTAAACACATTTAAACATTAATAACATTAAGATGAAAACAGAATTTAAACATTATGAACTGAAAATGAACTTTTATTAATATTAAAGAGATTACAAGGCTTTAAGAAGAAAATTACATTTATAAAAAAGAACAATAAGCTAACATACTAAATAAGCTACTATACTACTAAAAAGCTAGACGACTTCTATTGTGTGAGGACTCCTCAATTTATAGTGATGCAAGGAAGGATATAGAGACTGGGGAGGAGCGTCCTATTCTTCAATCATAGCCCTCCAATCTTAACCGGCCTCTAATCAATCATCTTTTGAGCTGTTGGATCATTAACACGCACCATTAGCCAATCAAACTGCTAGGGATTGCCAGCGTGGACATGGAGGATGTCAGAGGTGTCAGGATTGTAGTTCTAGAAGGATAAGAGAGCGTGTGTGTGGATTGATTTTACCCTGCTATTTCGTTTGGGGTGAAAATGAAAATGGAGGGAAAAGGGTAAAAGGATAAACAGTAAACTATGACTGTTTGACCCATGTTTTATAAAAGTGTGTTGACCCATTTTTTTAGACTTGGGCTTGGTTTATGGTTTTGGGCCTGAATTTTGATTTAATGAAAATGGATTTTGGTTAAATGGGTTATGGCATTTTGGTTTTAGGTTTAGTGACTATAATATCTTAAATGGGCTGACCCGACCATAAAAAGGTTACGGGTTGTCCATTAAAGGTATATAATATTGCCTTCGGCTTTAATTTCGTACTCTTTCATTCTTGTGCTCGGTTTCAGTCCGTCTTAGTTTGTTTTAGAGTTTTTTTATTTAATATCCGTACTGAAGGACACCAAATAACATAATTACATTATACAATGCATTTTTAAGTCATTTTCGTTCATTATTGGTCTTTTTAGCTCGTTTTATTAGGTAAAAGGTATGTGTATTTAAGCACATACCAAAATCTCGTATACTAAGCTATTGATGTATCCTCACACAATGTCATAAACACACTTAGAAAACCAAAAATTTCCACCCCCTTAGACTAATTACCTCAAAAAGTAGCTAAGTGTTCATCTAAGGAGGAGTATGAAATCATAGTTTTGAAAAAGCTCCATGTTTAGCTTTTTTGATGGCTTTATTATTATCCATAATTCTTCATAACTTCAGCCCAACAAGAACACTAAAAGTACAATTCATCTTCCTTGATTTTTCAATGCCCCGAAACCAAGCTTACAATAACTCATTGTTAAATTACAAGTTAAGATGCTCTAACATACCTCATAAATGCTAATTGTGTATGCATAGCTACTTTATGCTCCCTTATTCCTAAATCCTCTAAAGATTTTATTATTATTATTAGTGACAAATAAACTAAATTCTTATTCACATAAAGTAAACCCACTTTAGACCACAATTAGTTTGAAATCCTTTCCTAAAGAGACGATGTGGTGAGAATAAGGTCCACATTAAGATTCCAATTTCGCATGATTTAGGGATTATCCTTTTTAGATAACCCCGGAGTCAAAATTTGGATTTATTATTATTATTATTATTGCAACATTATTGAACCACTGTCCTTTAAATAACTGCCACATCGGTTAAGCGAGCCGACCCTGGGTCCGGAATTTATTTCGACCTTGGCCATTGATTGATCCTGAACTTTTTTTAAAGGCTTATGCAAATCGGTTGTGAGCCGGCAAGATGCAGCAAACTTTATCAGTCCTGGATTTATTTCTATGTGCCTTATGTGAGACTTGCCACATCGTTTTGTGAGCCGGCAAGATGGCAGTAAACTTTTATAGCCCACAGTTTTTATTATTATTAATTCCCTCCACCCTTAAAACGACTACCACATCGGTGTGAGCCCGGCAAGATGTAGTTGGTCCTTATTTCGGCTTCAGTTTATCATTAATTATTATATAGCAAATTTCAGTCCTGTAGTCTTTTAACTACTAGCCAAATTGGTAGCGACGCCTGTCAGGAATCAGGAAGGCCTATTTACCCACAAACAGGCAAACCTCGATGTGTACCTTAATTTCACCAGAAGGAATCTCTACGAAGTGATCTAAACAAAGAATCGCAAAAACCAAAGCAACTTTATTTATTCAACAATTATATAACGTTTATTAAGCTGGTGGGAGCAAAAAGCCACAATTAACCTCCATGAGCCCTAAAGAGTTCCAACTACTCCACGCTTAGCATCTAACTTATATAAAACTCTATCATTTCTCGTTCTTCACAAATTTAAAATCTTTACTAAAAAGATCCTCGCGAATGCTTAGTCAAATAAACTAGCTTTGCATATTTAAAGTCTATCATGGAAACTTGCAAACTCTTGGCTTTTTCAAGCTAGAATATGGCAGTTTTTAAAGCTTCTTGTATAAAAGACTAGCAAAAGGTTAAATTTATATAAGTTAAGGGGCAAGCTAGAGCGCAACATGCTCGATCAAGTCAAAATTTATTCTTTAAAAAGATAAAACTATATGTTAAAACACTTATTATATATTTTTTAAAATTTTTAATTTTCACATATTTTTGCTATTTTTGGTGGCAAAACGGGGTTACGTGAAGACAAGGCAAATGCAAGTAAGATCAAATCAAAAGATCCCCCCATACTAGAACTACACATTGTCCTCAATGTGAGACTGTCACCCCCATACTAATTTCAAGGCATAATCCAAATATTAAGGGGTCTCCACGCAAATCTAAAGCCGTTTATTAATTATGCTAATAGATAAACGTTAGTCAATAAGATCTAGGATTTCAGATTCCCATAAATAAGCATGCGAAGGATAGAAGATCGAGTGAACGATGGACAAAACCACGAGCACGAGATTCTTCAAAATTCGGGCAATCCTAGACATAAAACACAAAACACAAAACACGAGAAAGGAAGAGGCGAGCCTCCTCACATCACACTTATTAATTAACATACTACTACTAAGGATAAGCATGGGTTGCCACCCACGAAGCGCTTATTTTTGTTAACCGAGTCACGAGCCTGACTCGACCCCGAATTTAATAGTCTATGGGGAAAGTTTGGAGATCCGGGACAACCATAGTTGGTATGTCCCCTCCAAAATAGTGTTTAAGTCTATGACCATTCACCTTGAAGTTTGGTCCGTCGGTTTGAGATAACTCGACGGTACCATAAAGGAAAACTTAAGCAACGGTGAATGGTCCGGTCCAGCGGGTTTTGAGCTTGCCCGAGAAAATCTTTAATCGATAATTGAAGAGAAGAACTCGATCACCAATGTTGAAAGCATGGTTCTTAATCTTGGAGTCATGAATCATCTTCGTATTCTCTTTGTAGATTAAAGAATTCTCGTAGGCTTGATCCCGAAGTTCATTTAATTCATTCATTTGAACTTTCCGGTGATCACCCGCGGTCTTTAGATCAGAGTTACAATGTTTTAAGGCCCAATAGGCCTTGTGTTCTAGCTTGATAGGAAGATGACAAGCCTTTCCGTACACTAACTTATAAGGAGTGCACCCAATGGGTGTTTTGAATGTGGTACGGAAGGCCCCTAATGCATCATCTAACCTATCGGACCATGAAGCACGATTTTCGCCTACGGTCCTTTCTAAAATACGTTTCAAACCTCGATTTGAAACCTCCACTTGTCCACTCGTTTGTGGATGATATGCGGTAGAAATACGGTGGGTAACTCCATACTTAATCATGACCTTCGCGAATTGGTCATTACAAAAATAGGTACCGCGATCACTAATTATAGCACGAGGAGTTCCAAATCGGGAAAAAAGAGATTTTAAGAATTTAACAACGACTCGGGCATCATTAGTGGGGAGCGCTTTTGCTTCAACCCATTTAGACAAGTAGTCGACGGCCACGAGAATGTACTTGTTCCCTCGAGAAGACGGGAATGGTCTCATAAAATCGATGCCCCACACGTCAAAGATCTCGCATACTTGAATTGCATTTTGAGGCATTTCATCTTTTTGCGAGATTTCGCCTTGACGTTGGCACGAGTCACATGACTTTACCATGTCATGGGCATCGCGGTGTAGTTCGCACCATGATGTCCCCCGGTGGGTCCATTATGGCAAGCCGTGAGGATATTAACGGCTTCTTGGCCGTGAACACATCGACTAATCACTTGATCCGCACCAATCCTAAACAAGTAGGGGTTGTCCCAAAAATAATGCTTAACGTCCTTAAAGAATTCTTCTTTTGTTGGGACAACATCCCTTTCACTACAAAATTTCCCGCATGGTAATTTGCAATGTCGGTAAACCACGGGGTATTAGAATCACCATGAAAAGATATCAATCCAAGGGTCTCGAGAGGAAATGTTTCGGTAATTTCCTTTTTCTCGAGATCATCTTGATGAGGGTTCTCTAATCTAGAAAAATGGTCAACCGCGAGATTCTCTGCTCCTTTTTTATCATGAATAATGACATCAAATTATTGAAGTAGGAGAATCCACCTGAGCAATCTTGGTTTAGCATCTTGCTTAGCAAGAAGATACTTAAGAGCCGAGTGGTCCGTATATACTATGGTCTTTGATAAGACTAAGTAGGGCCGGAATTTCTCGAAAGCATACACCACGGCTAATAACTCTTTTTCCGTTGTAGTGTAATGTGCTTGAGCATCCGTCATGGTCTTACTGGCATAGTGTATAGGCTGAAAATGTTTGGTCTTACGTTTCCCCAAGACTGCACCTACCGCGTAATCACTAGCGTCGCACATAATTTCAAAAGGTAGGTCCCAATCGGGGGCAACTAAAATCGGGGATTCGGTTAACTTCTTCAAAAGTATATTAAACGCTTCAATACATTCTTTCGAGAAAACAAACGGGGTTTCTTTTTCAAGAAGATGGGTCATCGGCCGGGCAATTTTAGAAAAATCTTGAATAAATCGACGATAGAACCCGGCGTGACCTAAAAAACTTCGAACGACTTTGACGGAAGTCGGATGATGGAGTTTAGCTATAACATCAATTTTAGCTCTGTCGACCTCAATCCCGAACATTGAAATTTTGTGGCCGGGAACAATGCCTTCTTTTTCTATGAAATGGCATTTCTCCCAATTTAGAACTAAATTAGTGTCTTCACATCGTTTTAGCATTTTGTCTAAATAGGAGAGGTGATTGTGAGTTTTTATATACAATAAAATATATAATATTCCAAAAGAGTAATTAAGAACTTTCCTAAAGTCTCCCTTAAGAAAAGCTCACTCTAAAATATATATATAATATATAATACGTATATTTAACCGGGAAGAATGATTACCCATTGAAACCTTGCTTTAGCTTGGATTATGATTTGAATGAGAGAAAAGATATTTTTGAGTATCTATAACTACTAAATAAAA